>JAKSZT010053923.1:1880782-1911250 GCA_026826555.1 Tolypeutes matacus
GCATTTCTAAAAGCATTAACACCAATACTGTTTAAACTCTTCCAAAATATTGAAGAGGACGGAAAATTACCCAACGCATTTTATGAAGCCAACATCACCCTAATACCAAAGCCAGATAAAGATTCCACAAAAAAAGAAAATTACAGACCAATCTCTCTCATGAACATAGATGCAAAAATTCTCAACAAAATACTTGCAAATCAAAGCCAACAGCATATCAAAAGACTTATACATCACAATCAAGTGGGATTTATCCCTGGTATGCAAAGCTGGTTCAACATAAGAAAATCAATCAATGTAATATACCACATTAACAAATTGAAGGAAAAAAAACACATCGTGATCATCTCAATAGATGCAAAAAAGGCATTCGACAAAATCCAACATCCTTTTTTGATAAAAATACTTCAAAAGATAGGAATAAAAGGAAAATTCCTCAATATGATAAAAGGCATATATGAAAAACCCACAGCCAACATCATACTCAATGGGGAAAGGTTAAAAGTTTTCCCCCTAAGATCAGGAACAAGACAAGGATGCCCACTGTCACCACTGTTATTCAACATTGTACTAGAAGTTCTAGCTAGGGCAATTAGACAAGACAAAAAAATTAAAGGCATCCAAATAGGAAAAGAGGAAGTAAAACTCTCACTGTTTGCGGATGACATGATCCTGTATTTAGAAAATCCTGAAGTATCCACAACAAAGCTACTTGAACTAATAAATGAGTTCAGCAAAGTGGCAGGATACAAGATCAACACGCAAATATCAGTAATGTTTTTGTACCCTAGTACTGAACAATCTGAGGAGGAAATCAGGAAGAAAATTCCATTTTCAATAGCAACAAAAAGACTCAAATACCTAGGAGTTAATTTAACCAAACAAGTACAGGACCTATATGTAGAAAACTACAAAAAATGCTAAAAGAAATTTTAAAAGACCTAAACAAATGGAAAGACATTCCGTGTTCATGGATTGGAAGAATAAATATCGTGAAGATGTCAATCTTGCCCAAACTGATTTATAGATTCAATGCAATACCAATCAAATTCCCAACAGCTTACTTTACAGAATTAGAGAAGGCAATTACCAAATTCATCTGGAAGGGTAAGTGCACCCAAATAGCCAAAAGCATTCTAAAAAAGAAGAGCAATGTGGGAGGAATTTCACTGGCTGACCTTGAAACATATTACAAAGCTACAGTGGTCAAAACAGCATGGTACTGGCATAAAGATAGACACATCGCTCAGTGGAATAGAATTGAGAATCCAGAAATATACCCTCACCTATACAGTCAACTGGTTTTTGACAAACCTACCAAGCTCATGCTAATGGGAAAAAACAGTCTCTTCAACAAATGGTGTTGGGAGAACTGGATATCTACAACCAAAAGAATGAAAGAGGACCCCTATCTCACCCCCTATACAAGAATCAACTCAAAATGGATCAAAGATCTAAATATAAAAGCCAGGACCATAAAACTACTGGAAGAAAATGTAGGGAAACATCTTCAAGACCTTGTAGTAGGTGGTGGTTTCTTGGTCCTTATACCCAAAGCACATGCAACAAAAGAAAAAGTAGATAAATGGGACCTCCTCAAAATTAAACACTTTTGCACCTCACAGGACTTTGTCAGAAGGGTGAAAAGGCAGCCAACTCAATGGGAAAAAATATTTGGAAATCACATATCTGATAAGGGTTTAATATCCAGGATATATAAAGAGATGTTACAACTCAACAATAAAAAGACAAATGACCCAATTAAAAAATGGGTGAAAGACTTGAATAGACATTTCTCCAAAGAAGATATACAAACAGCAAAAACACATGAAGAAATGCTCAATATCACTCATGATTAGGGAAATGCAAATCAAAACTACAATGAGATATCATTTCACACCTATCAGAATGGCCTCTATTAAAAAGACAGAGAACTACAAGTGTTGGAGAGGATGTGGAGAGATAGAAACACTTCTTCACTGTTGGTGGGAATGCAGGATGGTACAACCACTATGGAGGACTGTTTGGCAGTTCCTAAAGAAGTTGAATATAGACTTGCCACATGACCCTGCAATACCACTACTGGGTATATACCCAGAAGAACTGAGAGCAGTGACACGAACAGACATCTGCACACCGATGTTCATAGCCACTTTTTTCACCATTGCCAAAAGTTGGAAACAACTCAGGTGTCCATCAACAGATGAATGGATTAACAAACTGGTCTATTCACACAATGGAATTTTATACAACTGTAAGAAGAAATGAAGTCATAAAGCATATGGCAAAATGGATGAACCTGGAGGACATTATGTTGAGTGAAGCAAGCCAGACACGAAAGGACAAATACTGTATGAATGCGTAACTGTGAACCAAATATATTGTGTAATATATTGTTTAATTTAGAAAAAATTTATATGTATCCATTACATTTAATTGAGAAATGTGTATATTTATTCATCTGTGTTTACTTTTTAGTTTTTAATCGTTTATATTTTCAATTATTAAATGTACAAAATAAAGTTAAAAAAATGTTTAAAAATATATATATCTAGCAAAAATGTCCATCAAAAAATCCCTCCTGCAAAATGGCAAATACAATACAATGTATATAAACTTAAAATGTATATTGTTTCCACATAAATATGTGCTTTGGCTACTACTGTGCGATGGGATAGGGCAAGCAGTAAAGAATAACCAGGGAAAGGGACCAGAGTTAGTGGCCAAAGGGGCTGGAGAAAACACTGTTGAGTGGATGTTGCATACTCATGACATCCCTTTCTACCGTGCCTGGAAATAGAGAAACAGTATTTCTTGCAGCTGGGATTCTTTCCATGGCCTAGTTTCTGTCGAGGAGAGGCCCCCATGCAATTGCCATAGGGAAGTGAATAAATGAGATGGTGGTTCTGTCTGGAGAAATGAGATCTCCTGGTCAGAAGATGGTGAAAGCACGTGATTCCTCTGCGACATCGAGGCAGAGCTTTAGCTTCCAACCCCTAGTGTCACAGGTGCTGAGTAAGGGGTGACAACAGCAGCAGGCTTCTGTTACAAGAGCTCCATGGTAGGGGTGGTCACATCTTCTGGCTGAGCGGATTCTGGCTGTATAATGTCCAGGCCTGGTTCTCTGCCCTAATTGAGATTCGCTCTTTCCATTTTAAAAATTCTTTTTGGCTTAAACTCAATAGAGTGGCTTCTGTTGTCTCCGCTATGATGCCTCATCTCAGCCCAACACTTCCTGCTGGAACTCCAGGAACAAAGTGCACCTGAAGAAGCCTCAAAAGTTTTGGAGATGTGGTCTCCAACACGAGCAGCTGTCCCCGCTGTGGGGATCCTCTACCTCCTCCTCCTTCTTCTTCTGTTGTAATTCCAGCACCCATTTCTTTAGAACAGATGCTTTATTCATTGGCTGGTCTGAATACATCACATGATATTATTTTTGCTAGCTGCTGCCTCCCAGCCAGAGGGAGGGTAGAGCTTCCTGGCTTGTGTTTAGAATTTAACCCCATTCCAAGTTGCTGAACCTTAGAACTTGGTCCCCAGATAAGCTGCTCTAGACCTGGGAAGGGGAGGTCAGATGGAATGATGGTGCATTTCACCATTTTAGAAAATCTTAGTTACAAAGCAGTGCCTGGAATGAAGATTGAAAAGCGTTGATGAGTTCTGTTAGAGAAAAGGGGGCACTCACTGGGACACGGAGACTAATGATTGCAGGCAGAAAGTTTATTGGGAAGCTCTCCCAATGGAGGGGGTCTGAAGAATAGACTTCAGTCCACCCCTGGAAAGGAGGTATTTGAATTTATACAGTACATTCCTAGGTATGGAAATGATAGTCGGTGGGAAGGGGTTGAGGGTTTGAGTAAGATGCAGGGGCCAATAGGAAGCCCTAGAGGTGAAAGTTTTCCCTTCTATGGCTAGAGGGTAGTGGGTTAGGGAGATATGTGTCCTTGGGATGCTGGAGAAGCAGATGGTGTTTTGATGTGGAGGGAGTGAAGGTCTCTATCTCACTTTACTCCTATTTCCATGTGGTTTCTTTGTTCAACTTTTGGGGAAATGTCATGCTTTCAGACACGTAGGCTTAAGGGGGGGGAGCGGCTTGTCCTTCCTCAATGCATGTCAGGGGGGATTGAATCATAGCTTGTTAATTATTGCAGACCTAGTGAGGGGGAACCGCTAATATTCCTAAGTCTTTACTTTTATATATATATATATATATATGTTGGGGGACCTGGGTATTGGGTTATTTAGTACTGGGCAGGGAGGGGATTTGGGGTGTCAGCTCAATCTGGCTACTTCCTGCTGTCAAGGGGTGCAGAAAATTTTCTTTCCATTCTGTCCAGTGGGCTGTGGTTTCAGGTCCTGCAGGGGTTGATATTGATTGTCACGTATCAGGAAGATGCCATCCCTGTATTCCTGGGTCGTTGATTGTATGATTTGGTGTATAAATCAGGAGAGGAGATGTAAGAGATAAGGGCCAAAAAGAAGGAGCAGCAATAACAGTAATGGTTTTATAACAGGTAAGAGGATTGATCATAAGTATGAAGAAAACCAAGAAAGGAATGAGGATAGCCATGCTTGATTCCCATAGTTCTTATCTCAGGCTCCTTCCTGCTGTTGAGGGTTGGAGCAGGGTTTCGTTGAATTATTGCAGTGGTGTTTTAGGGGTTAATGGCTGGTATTGAATTTCATGCACTAGGAGTAGGTTGTTCACGTGATTCTGGGTGTTGTTCTGGACTGTTGTTTGAATGAACTGTGTTATAGCTCGTAGAATGTATGGTTCTGCTGATATTAAAAGAAGGAGGGTTATTAGTGGGGTGAGGATGGGAATTAACTATGAGATTCAGGACTAAGATAATGACGAAAACCAATTGGAGAAAGGGTCAGTAGCTAGATTATTAAAATAACTTATTTGATGGGCCATATGCTGTGAGGTTTGAGTGACATTAAAAATTAGTTTAGGTATAAGAAGAGTTTACATAGACATACATAGAGTTTTAGCGGGAATAGGAGAATTCAGATTATTAACTGTGGTTTCGTAACAATGTTTGGGTGATTTTTGTTTTTCATGGACTTAAGATTCCCATCCAGTAAGGCTGCATAGTATGGCTAAAATGACTCTATTTTTCCCAGTTTGTATAGTTTGAGGCATAGGCAACAACAAATTTTTATTACTTTTCATTTTGGGCTGTAGGGTGGCTGGCATTTTAACTTGTAACCTCAATGCCTGCATTGGTTTTACTGTTAGCATCTTAACTGGGCCTGGGGCCACAACTCACAGTGCTGAATTTTAACTTGGTCCATTATTGTAAGAACTCATTTTCTAGACAGAAAATAGTAGCTTAGCTGGCTGGTTACAAGAGTCCCGATGCAGTGTCTGCAGCACTGAAGGCATACCTTGCCCTTTCCAAGAGCAGGAGGGGACCAATATCACAGTCATTGAAGTGAGCATGAAGGACACTCATGAGTGATGTTCATGAGCTGTTGGCAAGTAACAGGCAGCTGGAACTGCTGGGCTAGGCACCACAAGGTCTGGCATCCACGATGTTTGCCTTCCCAGTGGAGCCACTCTGCTGCTTCTTGGGTCTCAATGGTATGGCTCTGGATCTTCATGAGGGCATCTGCCCTAACAGTCCCAAGACAGGTGTTACAGGAGTGGGCAGGGACATGACAGACAGATACTTGTTGCTGTTGGCAGGCATTTCAGATGTTTTTCCACAGATGTCTTCTCTGCAGAAGGCGATTCATGACAGTTCACTGTTCTTGTCTTGTTTTTTTATTATTATTATTATTACCTGCAATTCACCTTTGGATAGAGGTGGCCTTTCTCAATTAAATGTAATAAATACATATAAATTTTTTTTTTACTCAAACAATATGTTACACAATATATTTGGTTCATAGTAACACATTCACACAGTATTTTTCCTTTTGTGTCTGGCTTGCTTCGCTCAACATAATGTTCTCTAGGTTCATCCATGTTGTCATATGCTTTACGACTTCATTTCTTCTTAGAGCTGCATAATACTCCATTGTGTGAATAGACCACAGTTTATCCATTCATCTGTTGATGGACACCTGGGTTGTTTCCAACTTTTGGCAATGGTGAATAATGTTGCTATGAACATCGGTGTGCAGATGTCTGTTCGTGTCACTGCTCTCAGTTCTTCTGGGTATATACCCAGTAGTGGTATTGCAGGGTCACGTGGCAAGTCTATATTCAACTTCTGTAGGAACTGCTAAACGGTCCTCCATAGTGGCTGTACCATCCTGCATTCCCACCAACAGTGAAGAAGTGTTCCTATCTCTCCACATCCTCTCCAACACTTGTAGTTCTCTGTCTTTTTAATAGTTTCCATTCTGATAGGTGTGAAATGATATCTCATTGTAGTTTTGATTTGCATTTCCCTAATCATGAGTGATGTTGAGCATTTCTTCTTGTGTTTTTTCGCCATTTATATTTCTTCTTTGGAGAAATGTCTATTCAAGTCTTTCACCCATTTTTTAATTGGGTCATTTGTCTTTTTATTGTTGAGTTGTAACATCTCTTTATATATCCTGGATATTAAACCCTTATCAGATATGTGATTTCCAAATATTTTTTCCCATTGAGTTGGCTGCCTTTTCACCCTTCTGACAAAGTCCTGTGAGGTGCAAAAGTGTTTAATGTTGAGGAGGTCCCATTTATCTATTTTTTCTTTTGTTGCACATGCAAGAAACTACCACCTACTACAAGGTCTTGAAGATGTTTCCCTACATTTTCTTCTAGCAGTTTTATGGTCCTGGCTTTTATATTTAGATCTTTGATCCATTTTGAATTGATTCTTGTATAGGGGGTGAGATAGGGGTCCACTTTCATTCTTTTGGTTATAGATATCCAGTTCTCCCAACACCATTTGTTGAAGAGACTGTTTTTTCCCATTAGCGTGTAAGCTAAAGGTTTTCTTGTAAGAGGTGAGGAATTGTAGGTTTGACACTGTGCAGGGCATCAAGAGGGACAGGATATTGGTGTTTGAATGGGATTCGGATAGGATTTTTGAGTTGAACTGTGACTGGTTTGTGATAGGCAGCAGTGATAGGAATTTTACTATTTTAGATTTTTGGATTGATGGAGTTTGGCAGAAAAAGGGGGAGCAAAGGAAGGATTGAGTGGGTGAACAGGCGGCTTCTTAGTGGGTATATTAAAATAGGGATTGTGAAACTATTCTATTGACCTTCACTATTGAGACTGAGGAGTGAGTTAAGGGTTTAGGGACTTCAGGAAGGGCAAGGTAAGTGGTTTTCGCATTAATAAGAAATAAAATTGGCTTACCTGCCACCATCAGAGTTACCTGAGGTTCTGCTTTGGAGATGGATGTGGGGGTCTGTGTGGTTCCTGGGTACCTTTAACTGTCTGTTGCCAGTTCCAGAAGGTCCAGGAGGTTGAAGCCGGGGCTTGGTAACCGATGCTTTTTGCCTTGAGAGGCTTGGGGACATTCAGACTTCCAGTGGATTCCTTGCTTGCACAGTCGGCATGGCCTTGGAGGAGGTTGTGGGTTTGGGTACAGCTTGACCCAGTGCCCAGGCTTTTTGCATTTGAAGCATGGCCTTGATAGTTTTTTGTACTTGCCCGGAGTGGAGTGTCTGTTGGGAACTCTGGAGGGTGGAGGATTTATAGCTAGGTTTTTTGGGGAGACTGCTGAGGCTCTGACAGGGCTGTTGGCAGCATTTTGTTGGTTTAGGGTATTTGCAAGGGTTTGGGCTGTAAGCCAAATATGTTCTTTTTCTTCTGGGGATAGACAGGTGGAAAGAATGATGTAGAGGTTTTCAGAGAAAGATCCTAACTGGTCCTCTATGTGGTTTAAATCTGAGAGTGAGAAAGGAACGTGTGCTCTAACTATTTCTTCAGCTCCTGCTATTTCCCGGAGGAGTAAGAGAGGAGCTGGCATCTGTGTGGAGTTAGGAGCCTGCATGCTGACAGAGGTGGAGGGCTGCAGCACAGAAAGAGGGGGAGGTAGTCCCTGTGAGCAAGTATGAGGAGGGGAGAAGGGAGGGTAAAAGGCAGCAGTGATGAAGGGGGGTAGGAAGAAGAGGTGGAGGGTGAGTTTGGCGATAACACCAGAGGATTATATGGAGGAGGTATAAGGAGACATGATCTGAGGGACAAAGTCGGAGTGTTCAGAGGTTTTAGGTTTAGGGGTTGGGGGTGATGAGGAGGAAGGTTTCTGAGGAGGTTTCTGGTGTAAAAGAAGAATTTGGTATAAAGAGCAGGATTGGTAGAGGGAGGGAATGCCTGAATGTAAGGGATCTCTGACCATCTGCTGTTGCACTGGATAAAGTTCTCTCAGTCTCAGAGAACTTGGAAATCGAAAGTGCCGTGTTCTGGCCATTGACTTTCATTGTCCAATTTGTACTGCAGCCACACAGAAGTTGAATAGAAAATGAACTTTTTAGGTCTGATGTCTCCTTCTAGGTACAGAGTTTTAAGGTTATGAAGGAGACACCCAGAGGTGTGGTTTTTGGGAGACCGAAATTGAATTCCCCATTTTAGGTTGCTTGGGCAAGACTAAGGATCTCTAGGACAGGTGAGGTTCTGAGTGAGACAGGTGTCCCTCAATCAGTCAGAAATCTCCAAGGAGACAGGAAACCATGCTTGGAGACAGATGTCTCCGGAGCCAAGGGGTTTCTTCCCACAAGGACTGAGGCCTACCACCCACCGGTGGCACTCAGGGACAGTGAGGATTGCTGACCTCGAGCTAGGATTATTCAGCAGGTTGTCCTGGACAATGGAAAAAAGGAGAGAGAAAGAGAAAGCAGGATCCTCTGGAGGAGAAACCCTTAACTCACCCAGCCGAGATTCGATATAATGGTGTTGGATGGGTGTTTGGCTGCAGCAGAGGGTAGAGTCCTCATCAATCAATCAGTCTCAATGTGACCCCAGTCCGGGGTTTTCGGCACCTTTTAGAGAAAAGGGGGCACCTGCTGGGACATGGAGACTGATGATTGCAGGCAGAAAGTTTATTGAGCTCTCCCAACAGAGGGGGTCTGAGGAATAGACTTCAACCCACCCCTGGAAAGGAGGGATGTGAATTCATACAGTACATTCCTAGGCCAGGAAATGATTGTCCGTGGGAGGGGGTCAAGGGTTTGAGTAAGATGCAGGGGCCAATAGGAAGCCCTAGAGGTGAAAGTTTTCCCTTCTATGGCTAGAGGGTAGTGGGTTAGGGTGTTATGTGTCCTTGGAGTGCTGGAGGAGCAGATGGTGCTTTGATGTGGAGGGAGTGAAGGTCTTCATTTCACTTTACTCCCATCTCCATGTAGTTTCTTTGTTTAACCTTTGGGGAAGTGCCCTGCTTTCAGATACATAGGCTTAAGGAGGGCCTTGTCCTTCCTCAATGCCTGTCAGGGGGAACTGCGTCACAGCTTGTTAATTATTGCAAACCTAGTGAGGGGGAACCTCTGTGAGGAACCTAAGTGTCCGAAACGAAAGGTGGTTTGCCTGACAAGCAGCGTTGGTTCTCGGGTTCAAGGACACATTCTTTTCGCTTTAGTGACTCTTCCCTGAGTTACCGCGGGAAACTGAAAAATCATGGCCTCCAGTTCTTCCCCTTTTTATATTCGTGCCTCTGCACTGTGACTGCGGCACCCCTACCCTCAAATCTATTTCCCCTCACCTTGAGGCTGCGTTATTCACGTGATTTGTCTTGACCAAACAGACGTGGCGGAAGTGACGCTACATGCCTACGGAGCCTTGCAGCTTCCGCCTACCCACTGTCCGTCTGCCCCTTGAAGGCAGCTGCTCAGTCCTTGCAGGAAGAGAATCAGCACGTCAATCCACAGAATTGTGAACAAGACGAATCGTTGTTTTAAGCCACTCGTTGTGGGGGGTAGTTTGCTATATAGCAGGAGATAACTAAGATAGCCCTAAACATTGACAAGAACAGCCTTAGACCCCAGGCAACACAAAAACTGTTAAGTTCTGGGGTGAGAGGGGGTCCACCTCCCCCAGGCATTCCAGAAAGGCAGTGGATGTATCAGGGAACACTCCAAGAATGAGGAGGACCCCCCCCCCCCGTCCAAGGAGCCAGCACGCTTCTTTATTTCAACACCAGCATTCTCGGAAGAGTAACCCTCGACTCCAAAACTTCATCTCCCGCCCAGGCCCCAGTGCAACTGTTTGGCTTGTGGCCTGACAGCTTCCAGAGAAAATGTTCATGCGCAGTTCAAGGATGTGGCTTGCCCACCCCAGGTGCATCCTCTAGGAACTAGCTGGGTTTCTCTAGGGCAGGCCACACCCTCCTTCCTCTGGCTCCCTCTGCTTACATGGTGAATGAGTTACTGTAGTGGTGAGTTACCATATGCCCGGCATTTTCCTAGGCCCTGAGGATTCAGCATTAATCCTGTTTTTATGGCAACTACAACCTTGTGGAAGAGGAAACAATGAACAAATATATACCGTGAATTATGATGCAATGCAGCGATAAGCAAAAATATACTATAACAACAGGGAGAGAAGAAAAATTGAAGTGGAATAAGGGATAGTGGGTGATATGGGGCAGCTGTTTTTGAAAGGATGGTCAGGGAAGGTCCCTCTGAAAAAGTATCATTTAAGCAGAGACCCAAATGAAGTGAGGGAGTGAGCCATGGCCATATCAGAGCAAGCACACTCCAGGCAGAACGAACAGCAAGTGCAAAGGCCCAGAGGTGGGAATGTGCCTGGAGAAATGTGGGTAGCCTGGAGTGAGCAAGGATCAGCTCAGAGAGTTAGTCTCATTTATTCATTTGCTTATTTTTAAATTTTTTTGTAATGTATATACAACATAGTATTTCCCATTTTAACCACTTTTAAGTGTACAATTTAGTGGTGTTAATTACATTCACAATATTGTGCTACCATCACCACCATCCATTACCAAAATGTTTCTGTCACCCCAAACAGAAACTCTGTACCCCAGGTATCTAGTAATCTTCTTTCTGTTTCTATCAATTCACATATTCTGTATATTTACATAAGTGAGATCATACAATATTTGTCTTTTTGTGTCTGGCTTATTTCATTCAACATAATGTCATCAAGGCTTGTGCATGTTGTAGCATGGATCAGAACTTCATTCCTTTTTTATGGCTGGATAACCTTAGTTTTGTGTATTTAACAACTTCTAGGAGCCAGACACAATCCTAGAAGCTGCATATATAGTCGAGAACAAGAAATCAAGTCTCTGTCCTCACATAAGACAGACATTAAACCGATAACTGCACTGTTACTAGAATGAAATGTTCCACACATTTATTTATTTTTACAATTAATATGGCGTACCGCTACCTTTCTTATTAGCAAGCAGCTTAGTTTTTCCTTTCTTTCTCTTGAATTTTCCAAGAATATTTAGAAAGCTCTGGGTCTTATAAAACCAAATGGAGGGAAGTGGGAGCAGAAAGATTTCCACACCCAAATGGCTATTGGATCTTATCAGTCCCTTCTTGCAATTCCTCTCCAAACTACACAGCAGTGCTATTGACAGATCATATGGGCAGCCCTGGGGTCCAGATACCCACAGACCAATGCTGTGAACTTCCACAAGAGGAACATTCCTCTTCCTTGTGTTCAGGTGGACTGAGATACCCCAGACCTGATTTCTACAATTCTATTTATCCTCATTAATTTACTAAACACATAATTATTGAATGCATACTATATGCCATGCACTGTTGAAAGCTCTAGGGATATAATGATGAATAAGACACCTAAACCTCACTCAGATGGATAAAAGACCTAAATATTAAAAAAGCAAAACTTTTGGGGGGAAGATCAGGTAGGAAGAACTTAGTCAAAATACCAAGAGGACAAACAACAAAAGAAGGATTAATAAATTATATTTTTAAAATTCTGCTCATCAAACAACATCATGAAGAAAATGAAAAGACCAGCCACCATCTGGGAGATATATTTGCATTTGTATATATCATACATAGAGAATTCCTGTAAATTAATAAGAAAAAGAAAAACCACCTCATAAAAAAAAAAAAAAAAGATGGACAAAGGATACAGAGAATTTACTCTGAGTTAGTCAGAAGAGCAAATTACCATGCAATGTTTTCTCAAAATCTCCAGGAATCAGGAAACACAAATTAAAGCCACACTGAAATTCAAAGGGGAAGTAGCAAAAGTAGTTCTCAAATATTAAAGATTCAAATTCTTTTTATACCAAAAAAAAGTGAAAGAGGGAGAGAGCAAGTGATTGTAAATTAATGAATTAAGACTTTAACTTGAGAAATTAGTGGAAAAAAAATAGAAAAAAAGTAGGTGTAGGGGATTTTAAAAATAAAGGTGAAATAATTGAAGGAAAAAGCAATGGTAACAACCACTAAGTTTTAAGTGCTTTGACATATATTCATTCATATAAGCTCATAACAGCCCAATGAACTATTCTCATTTTATAGACAGGGACTGAAGCATAAAAAGTATTGGGTATTGACTCATGTTTCCCACAAAAGAAATATTCAAGTCTTAATCCATGTTCCTGTGGGTGTGAACCATTTGTAAAGAGGACCTTTGAAAATATTATTAGCAGTTAAAGAGAGGACTCATTTGTGAAATAGATCTTTTTTTTTTTTTAAGATTTATTTATTTATCCCCCCACCCCCACCCCCCGTTGTTTTGCCCTCACTGTCTGCTCTCCTGTAGCTACTTGTCTTCTTTTCAGGTGGCACTGGGAACTGATTCTGGGACCTTCCAAGAGTGGGAGAGAGGAGCTCAATCTCTTGCGCCACCTCAGCTCCCTGGTCTGCTGCATCTCTTATTGTCTCTCCTCTGTGTCTCTTTTTGTTGCATCATCTTGCTGCGCCAACTCTCTGTGCAGGCCAGCACTCCACGTGGGCCAGCTTGCCTTTCACCAGGAGGCTCCGGGAATTGAACCCTGGACCTCCTGTATGGTAGATGGGAGCCCAATCACTTGAGCCACATCCGTTTCCCAAAATAGATCTTTGAAGATCTTATTTAGATGGGGCCACATTGAATCAGGGTGGGCCTTCATTCATACATCTGCAGTCCCCATAAAGAGAGCAATCTAGATAGAGATACAGGTGACTGAGCAGGAGAAGTCAGAAGTCAGCAGAAATCAGAGAAGCAGACACAAAAAGAGAGATAGCCATGTGACAGGGGATTGCCGTAATGTTACAGACTATCTAGCCTCCATTCTATGAGACAGTAAATTCCTGTTGCAAAGGTTAGGTTATTTGCCTAAGATCACACAGGTAGTAACACCATAGCTGGGATTGGAGCACAGGCAGTTTTGCTCATAGGTCTGTGCTCTTAACCAACATATAATACCATGTTTCTAAGTCAAAAAACAGCATAAAGAATAAATAAAATCTTTTTTCTTAGAGACTAAAAGATTGGATAAACCTGTATAAGGAAATAAAAAGGTGAAAACTAAAATATCGTATATGAAACAAGAAAGGAGATACAGGACAACCAACTAAACAGTGAGGATGAAACAATCCCAACCCCAAAATAGGGAGTATTTCAACTGCAAGCAAAACAACTCCATTCCTCTGCCCCATAATATCCACATCCTTTCTCAGTCTGAAGCAGTCAGAGCAGACATTGTCCTAAACTCCTCAAGGCATGAATAAAAGTGGGGGGTACAGAGAGTATAACCACTGACCTAAGTAGATTTATTGTTATTGTAGTTGTTAATTGAGTAGCTTTTAACATTGATACAAATAATAAATTTTTTAAATTAAAGAAAAAGAGCAGCAATTAGATTACTCATAGGAAAACATTATGTGTGCAATTATGTCAATAAACTCAGAGCTCTGGAGGAAACACACAATTTCATAACAAGGTATGACCCAAGAGAAACAGAAAATCTGAACAGTCAAGAAGAGATTAGAAAGTTGATTGAGGAGCTAACCTTAAAATAAAAACAAACAAACAAACAAAAAAAGGCACCCAACCTAGTAGTGTTACAGTCCCTCCCTCTTTTCTAGATTCCCTGTTTTATACTGCTTCTGGTTCTTCAGTTTGGGTAACCATTTTGGACTTGTCTGCTGACTGACTGGATCTTTGTTTGTTTTTTCTGTTCTTATTTTGTTTCCTGCTCTGATTTCCCCAGAACCTTCAAGTCTCAGGTGATACACAAGAGGCAGATCCCAACTTTGAGGACACTTGCCAGCTGAGAGCTGGGCTAGCTCCAATTCCTTTCTACCCTCAACCTGTGCAATGGGAAGTGATTGGATGAAATATAGGCCCTGAAGAAGAGTGACATTAATAGGCAGAGGAAGAGATGCACACAGTGGAGACTTAAAAGAAGCCTCTGATAAGAGAATACCCATGAGGTTGTACCCATGAGCTACTGATGTCCAAAGAAAACAGTGTGTCAAGAAATAGGGAATGGTCACCCCTATCAAAACACTGGACCAGATCAGAAAATTATCATTGGTTTCTATCACCCATTTTAGAGTGGATGCTTATGGTACAGAAGGAGGAAAGATCCAAGATGTAAGATGAATGTTGCCTTCATCATCAGAAATTGAGCCTGTGTCAACAGGTGCTGACAGCTGACTTAAGCAGGACTTTGCTGGGAGGCAGAACTCTTTAGCTGGACACATCCTCCTTCCTGTGGCTCCTGAGGACAGCAGTTCTCAGGAAGGGTGAAGGCTCAGTAGGAGGAAACTGAAAAACAAAACCCACAAGGATTGCACAATCTCCATTCAAGATAACCATTAGAATCTGTTTTTGGGGAAAGGATCAGATTTGTTAGCACAAAGAATCCTCTATTCATTTGTTATGAATTTTGTCCCCCAGTCCCACAAAGGCAAACCTCTTTGGAAGCAGGGTCTTTAGAGATGTGGTTAATTAAGGACAATAAGACTGGTGTCCCTAAAAGAAGAGAAGGGACAATACAGAGGAGAAGGCCATGTGACAAATGAAGCAGGGATTGGAGAGCTGCAGCTGCAAACCAAGGAACGCCAAAGAATGTGGTCCAACACCAGAAACTAGAAGAGGCAAAGTAGGATTCTCCCCTAAAGAAGTCAGAGACAGGAAGCAGACGGCTCAAGCGATTGGGCTCCCGTCTACCATATAGGAAGTCCCGGGTTCGTTTCCCGGGGCCTCCTGGTGAAAGCGAGGTGGCCCACGTGGTGGGCTGGCACAACAAAAAGAGACAAGGAGGAGAGACAATGAGAGACACAACAAACCAGGGTGCTGAGTTGGCTCAAGCGATAGAGTGCCTCTCTCCCACATCGGAGGTCCCGGGATCGGTTCCCGGTGCCTCCTAAAGAAAAGACGAGAAGAAAAGACAAGCAGACACAGAGAGCAGACAGTGAGCACAAAAAACAACAAGGGGTCGGGGGGGAATAAACAAAATAAATCTTAAAAAAAAAAAAAAAAAGAATTCAGAGACAGCATGGCCCTGCCAACACCTTAATTTCAGACTTTTAGCCTTCAGAACTGGGAGAAAATAAATAAATTCCTGTTGTATTAAACCACCTAACTTGTGATATTTTATTATGGCAGCTGTAGGAAATGAAAACGCTCTTTCCTGGCAAAGAGTGATCATTCACCCTGCACCAGAATTGATTCATCAGCTTTTATAGTGGAGAAAGAATTCATTTGTTTGCAGAGTCAGAGGAAGTTTTCTGGAAGAGGTCACATTGGAACTGGGCATTCAAAGACGTGTACCATGTTGAGAGAAAAAGGAAGAGGACTTCTTGGCAGAGGGCCAAGCCAATTCAAAGGCAAGGAGGCAGTTAGATGTGGGTCTGCTGTGTACGCCTGAAGCAGCCTTGGTGAGCCTGGGTGGAGCTGTCCAGCTTAGCGAGAAAAGCAGAAGGCTGTCTGTCCCCTGTTGCCTGCCCAGAATTAACTGCAGTCCCCTCCTTAGGGGAAGTTAGGGAGGAAGGGAAGTCCCAGGCATGAGGCTGGTCATGGACCTTGGCCCTGGCCCAGCACCAGGAAAAGAGACACTTTTTTGAGAGTTGGGGGTGAGGAACAAGTGACCAGGGATTTTTTTTTTTTAGTATATATTTTTATTTTTTAAAAGATACTTAGATTGCACAAATGTTACACAAAAAATATAGGGATCCCCATATGCCCCGCTCCCCACACCTCCCACACCCTCCCACTTAAGCAACATCTTTCATTAGTGTGGCACATTCATTGCAATTGATAAATGCATCCTGGGGCATTGCCATTGAGCATGGATCATAGTTCACATTGTAGTTTACACTCTCTCCCACACAATTCTGAAGGCGATGGGAAGATATATAATGGCCTATATCTGTCATTACAGTGCCATTCAGGACAATTCCCAAGTCCTGAAAAAGCCCCTGCATTACACCTGTCTTTCCTTCCCCCTCTTCCCAGAGCCTCCAGTGGCCACTGCCTCCACATCAATGCTATAATTTCTTCCACTGCTAGAATCACAACAAATCTATTATAGAATACCAATAAGTCCACTCTAATCCATAGTTCATTCCCCAATCTTGAGGATTTGGGGATGGTGATGTCCACTCCACCTCTAATTGAGAGGGGGCTTCGATCCCATACAGCCGATGGATGGGACTCTCTTGCTTGCAGTTGTAGACTCTCTTGTTTCCTTTGACCAGGGAAATTTAACACAATGTAATGAGTAGTGGAAACAAAGGGAATGGTGGGAACCACCAGAGGCAACTGTCTCAGCCTGGAAGACTCAGGAGGGCTTCCTGGAGGAGGTGATGCCTACAGAAGGAATAAGAATTATTCTGGAGGAGATGGGTAGAAGAAAGAAAGTTTCAGCAGGGGATTAGTTCATGCAGCGATTGAGAGGGTAAAAGCACAGAACTCTTTGGAAGAACTGAGACTAACCCAGGCGCAGCAATCTTGGGCGTTGGTGTCAGCTGGAGCTGGATGCCAGAACAAGGGCTTTGACTAGTGTGAGGAAGGTAAGAGCTACAGGATTCAGCCCTGAGGCCAGAACCTCTGAGGTTACCCTAACAGGTCCACTCTCTCCTGAGAAGGGACACTCACAACTAACCAGGAAGCCTAGCTCAGTGCAAAGGGCATGCGATGCTTTGGTTTGTGTGGTTAATCCTTGTTTTGCTTATAAACAATGACAAAAGTTAATCATGCCAAGAGAGAAGTGGAGGAAAATATGAAAACCCACATGCCTTCCTCCAAGCTTTCTCAAATGTTGACATTTTCACATATTTTAGATCTTATTCAAAGTAAATAAATCATAACAGAATGGAAGGGCTGTGCACCCCTTCCTGGTCTTATTCTCCTTTCTTTTCCAAGGAGTGCACTCTTATGAACTTGGTGTTCATCATATTTAAAAAGTAGTTTGACTAACTGTATGTGTTTGTAAACAATATACAGCATTGGTTTGTTTTGCACATCTTGAAGCTTTGTATAAATGGTATCGTGGGCCATATCCTTCCGCAACTTGCCTTTGTCCCCTCCACATTATGATTATGAGATTTATCTATTCAACACTCATCCTTCATTTAAAAAGATAAAAACAAGAAAAGAAATGCTTAGTAAAGAAAGAACAAGATAAAACTTCCTTAGTTTGATAAGGGACAATTTCCAGGAGCCTGCAGAACTGTCTTAGGGAATAAATAAATATGAGAACCAGTTGTGGTAAAAATCAAGAACACAATTAAGATGCTTAACTTAACATTTTGCCAATGCAATAAGAAAATGAAAAGAAATAAGACCTATAAATATTGTAAAGGAAGAGTCAGAGTTGTGATAATTTCGAAGCTGTGATCGTCTACCTAGAAAATCCTAGGACTTGACTCCTAGGATGGATGCAGAAGGTTAGTCTTGAAAAGAAGCAGCTTTCTTATGTTCTGCCGATGAGCGATCTGAAAATCAAGGCAGAAACAAATCCACCTCACAGTACAACACCACCAACAAAATAAACCCGCCTCTTGATTGTTAAAGAATCATCATAACAAGAGTACGGGAAAAACTACTAAACTTAAACAAGATCTGAAAAAAGACATACAGTGAGTTCTTGAAAAGAGCATTCAATGTTTGAAATGCTAATTCTTCCCAAATTCATTGATAAATTCAATGCCATTGCAATAAAGATCCCCAACAGAGTTTTTTGAGTCCTTTAAAAATTATTTCTTTTAAAATAATTTTAGATTTCCAGATGAGATGCATAGGTAACACAGAGTTCTAGTATACCCTTCATCTAGCTTCTCCAAGTGTTAACATCTTACTTTACCCTGGTACATTTGTCATAATGAGGAAATTCACACTAGTGCAATACTAACTAAACTACAGTCTTTATTCAGATTCTAATAGTTTTGTCCACTGATGATCTTTTTCTGGTCCAGGAACCATCCCAGGACCCTGTGTTGCATTCACTTGTTACATCTCCTTAGTCTTCTCCAAATTCTGACCGATTCCCAGTCTTTCCCTGTCTTTCATGGCATTGACAGTTTTGAAGAGATTCAATCAATCTTGTGTTGAATGGCCCTCAATTTGTGTTTTCTAATGATTAGATGGGGGTTATGGGTTTGGGGCAAGAATACCACATAGATGAAACGGTCATCTCATCACCTGGTATGGGAGGCAGTATATAATATCCACACGACTTATCACTGATGATAACCTTGATTAGGATGGTGTTTGCCAGGTTTCTACACTATAAAGTCACAAGTTTTCCCTTTCTTTACTCTCTTTCATGCATTCTCAATGGGGTTGCTATTGCGCCCCAGGGGTGAAACTGATTGTTTTGGGGGCAATAGAAATCTTAGAAATTACAATGGCTTGTGGCCCTCCAAAGCTCAACTGTGCCCAACAAAATCTTATTCCTTAGTATTTAGTTCGGAGGGATGATTAGGAAAAATAATGTTTATAAAGGATTCTTGGTGGGGGTTAATTTTTTAAAAGCGCGAAACAGTTATCTATTCATTTGAGATGAGTCACTAAGTCCAGACACGCTCAACAGGAGAATTAAACTCCGCCTCCTAGAGGGAGGAGTATAAAACATTTGTGAACATATATTAAAGCCACCACAGTAATAATAAATATTTGGGGGCCCATTTGAAGTTATGCAAATAACATGTTTCTCCAATTTTCTCACCTGCAGCAATTATAACCATGGTGTTCTAATAGCGATTTCCTATTTTCATTGATCTGTCTACATTTATTAGTTGTAATTTTTCTATGATGAAGACTTAATAGAATTTAACAATTGTATTGAAAGATTAATAGATTTTAAAACAAACTTGAGAAGTGGGTAATTTGAATATTATCACTGCATAGATTTCTATGTTTGGTTCTGTGTGCACGAATCGATTACTTATTTGAAAAGTGAATTAAAACACTTAAAGCTGTAGTAAATTTCAAAAATCATCTACAAAATAAATTGTACAAGGATAGCCAAGAATATTTTGATAGAGAACAATGTCTAGTCGATATCAAAACATATTAATAAAATGTGATGTCTTAGCTTTGTTTTTCCCAGAAGCAGAGCCTGAGAAAAGAATTTGTGTATACATAGTTTATCAGGGAGATGACTCCAAGAGGCACCAGTAGAGGAGTGGGAAGGTCAGACAGGTAAGGGAAGAAAGCAGATACAGGGTGCTTTGATGAAGAGGTGACTGATGTGGGCAACTGGGGCTCAGTCCCACTGGGGACTCCTGGAAGGTGGTGTAGAACACGTGTCTTGAGTTATCCTGCCTGTGGCAGGGTGAGTTTCCTGGAATGCAGGAATTCAGCATGCAAATTGTTCCTTGAGGATCCTACTTAGGATTAATACCTGTGGAAGGGAGTGGCCCGAAGCAGGAATGGGCAAAGGAAGAGGTCGAGCTGAGCAGTTCAGACAACAGCCTCGACTGATTCCACGGGAAGCTCCAGAACCAGAATGGTTCTTCAGAGTTACCCTTGTTGGGCCAATATGGCCAGAGCTTCATAACACTGCACTGATGTGACCTGTACTAAGAAGGAGCATGACATTGGGCAAGGCAGCTCTCTGCAAGCTGAGCCTATTCTAAATGGCTGACAGCTGATGGCTGTCTGCCAACAGTCTTCCCAAAAGCTGGGGCAACGCATCCTTCCTCAAAGTATGTCTTACATTACCAAGAGGGGAGGGAGCTGGGGTACTTATACACCACCTGCCAACAGTCATAGGTTGACTGGGGCATTTATTCCCTGGCACTCTCAGCCAGAAAGAGCCCCAGCAAATGGACAGAGCCCTCAGGCAAAGAGGCGTAGTTGATGACAATTAGAATTTGAGCAAATGGAAGGTCCTCAAATATGCTAAAGCCCAAGGGGACATGGTGGCTACACACGGTGATCCAGTTGTGTAGGTCAATGGAACACACCAAACACCTGTTTGTATACCACACCAAGTCACTTTATTAAACTCTAGGGAGGGTTGAGAATCACAAGCTCTGAGCCGGGGGAGCTGTAAGGCCCTAGAGGAGAGGCAGAGGTGGGTCCAGGCCCATAAGGTATAAGGAATCTGGCAGGGAAGAGTCTCAGAGCTTTGGTCCAGAGCTCAACCCCTGCAGATTGGGAGAAGGAGCTCTGGTGTAAGAGAAGGTAAAGTTCTGCAGCCCAACAGTGGGATTGGGGCTGCATGCGTTGAGGGCAGAAACCAGACTTCAGTCATCGGAGCAGGAGGCCGCCGTCTTTTTGCAGATCCAGAATTTGTTATTTTCGCATTTGGAGTCATTCCAACCTTCACCCCTAAATTCTGCGCAGTCTTCCTCCCCACTGCTGTTGGGTTCCCCTTTGTTCCAATACTTCATGAAGCTGCAAAGCCCATTCAGAGCATAAGTCTTTGCCCCAGGGCTTTCCCCTGCTCCACCCAAGCTGCCAGCTCCTCCTGCAGCTTGGATGGAGGAATTTTAGGCATCTGCTATCCTGTCTGACATAGGTATTAAGACCACTTTTTTCAAATCAGTAAAAACCCCAGATTCTTAGGCTAGGTGGTCAGGAAATGGGGGAGGATCCCCAGGTAAAGCCATTGTTTCAGAATCCAACCCCCAGTTGGTAGGGTGCTCCCTTTTCCTGAGACATACCTGAGCAACAGATGTGAACCATCCAACCAATGCCACGTGCCTTCATGTTTCAGGTCTGAGAGTCCCATCCAAGTGAAGCGGTTACTATTGGCAGTCTGCAGCTGCAGGAAGTTCTAGTGGGAGTAGAGGAGGGGTCAGGAGGGAGTTTCATTTTTTTATTTTTTATTAAAAAAAATTTTTTTAGAAGGGAGTTTCACACTCCCTTCTCCAGGCTCGGTGTCTTCCCAATCTCTTGATGGGAAGTTCTTCTTTCAGTCTAATCTTCAGCCTCCTCTTATGACAGGTCCCTAGTCCCCACGTCAGTTCAGGGTAATTGAGAATCTCTCACATTTGAATCCAATGGACACATGCGTTCTGACTTGCAGACACAGCTGGTGTCTAATCATGCACAAGTGGAAACACTGCGTGTTTATGCGGTTCACATGCCCTAAGCATGTTCACATGAATTTTCTTGTGACTGGGTTTAATGAGCTGGAGCCATGTACCAGCTTGGTGCTAAGGGATGTCCCATGATTGCTTGACATCAGCTGTGATGGGAGGATTTTTACCAGAGGAATTGGGAAACACTAAAAATCAGGACTTTTTTTTTTTTTAGGATGTACGAGAGGATTAAACCCGGGACCTTGTGCATGGGAAGCACGAGTTTAATGACTGAGCTACACAGGCTCCCCTAAAAATCAGGACTTCTTTATTGCAGAAAACTAGTTGTTAGACATTTACCAGTGCACCCCTGGGGTTTACTTACATGCAATTTCAGAAATTGTTCATGTTTCCCTGGAAGATGCCTGGAAGCCCCTATTCAAATCCTTCTCCTCCCTACCTTTTTTTAAAATTCTTTTTCATTTTTCTTTATTTCTATTTAAATTTTTCCTTTATTTTTAAATTTTTATTTCTTTTTCTTTAATTTTCTTTTTCTTTATTATAAAATTTTATTTACTTTTTTCTTTATTTCTATTTTCTTTAGTCTTTATTTTTCTCTCATTTTACACTTTCAGTTATTATTTTTATTTTTAATTTTTCTTTATTTTTTACTATTTTCATTATTTAAAATTTTTTCTTTTTTCTTTTTCTTTAGTTTTTAGTTTTCTTCCTGTATTTTTAATTTTTTTCTTTCTTTTTATTTTCTTTATTTTTTGGGTTTCTTTTTTTCTTTATATTTTATTTCTCTCTCATTTAAAATTTTTTTCTTTATTTAAAAAAATTTTACAAACATACACTCCCCCTTCCACCCTCTCCCATCCCCCATCCTCCCTACCTTTCAAGTGTCATATCCCCTCTTCCATAAAGACCCTCTGACCATCTCCTCCCCAGGTGTCCAGTTACCAGATGCATGCCCCAGGCCATGTGGGGGTCCCACCAGGTCACCTGCTCCTCAGCAGTTTTGATTACGACCAGTTGGGCCCCCACTTCCTGACAGGCAGTGATAGAGTCATGCCAGTTCCTCTGGGTGTTAGAGAAGAAGTAACAGTTTCCTTGGAAGAAAGTCCACTCCCACGGACAGGGACGGCACAGGCGGGCTGGAGGTGGCGGGGAAGAAAAGGGTCAGGGCTGGGACCCAGGGTGGATGCCCAGATCCTCATATCTGCCTCACCCGGCAAGCCCTTGAGAATTGAGGCTATTCTTTGACTAAACCCTGGGTGAGCCAGCCCCCTCTCCACTCCCTGAGACCCTTCCTCAGCCCTAGGAGAACCCCAGAGTCCTGGCCCTTAGCTCCACTATGCTGAGAGAACTAGGGGTTTCGGAGCTTGGCACAGAATGCAGGCGACTGGCTTAATTTGTGCCTATTGTCCCTGGCCCCTGGGAACACCAAATGCAATGATCTCTGTTTCCATTTATCAAATGAGGAAGCTGAGGCTCAGAGAGAGGCAGTGATTTGAGGAAGAGACACCACACTGAGACCTTCTCAGGGCCCAGGACCCTGGCATCTGGCTACTCACCAACTCCAGCTTTCAGATGGGTCAGTGCCTGGTAGAGCTCCTCCTGCTTTAAATGCTTCAGCCCCTCCGAACTGGGGGCTTTGGAGACTGTACTAAGAGAAAAGAAACTGTAATTATCAAGCACCTACTGTGTGCCACACCCTCCACTGGGTCCCCAGGAAAATTGTTTCTGAGAGTCAAGATAAGGAAAACTAACTCTCAGAAAAGGCTGCACCAAGAGGCAGGAAGAGCCAGAATACTTGTTTCCCTCCCTCTCCTTCCCTTCATCCCTGTACCAGAGGGTTGAGAGGGACTGTGGGAGAGTTCCAGGGGACACCCAAGGTACTGTCTTTGCTTTCAGCCCCACCGCCCTTCTGGACTTGGTCCCCCATATACGTTCACCTGCCTCCAGGGCCTCCCCCTCACCTTGGGCAAGGATGGCCACCAGAAACACAGTGAAGAGCATGAGGGAGAAGAGTTGCAGGACCAGGAGGGCATGTCTCTGGATCAGACATCCTAAGAAAGGAAGAACGGTTCCAGCAATCATATGCTGCTGCCTCAGCCTGTCCCATTCTCAGAATTCCTGTCCTCTATCCTCCACATCTCCAAAGATCTGGGAGTCCTGTCCTCCATCCTCACTACCCGAAGACCCAGGAGTCCAGTCCTCCAGCCTCCACCTCCCTGGGGACCCAGGAGTCCTGTTTACTTGCCTTGACCTCCCCCAGGACTCAGAAGTCTGGACAGATCTGTCCCTTCCCCCACTGCCCTAACCTACTTTACCTGTGAAGCTCCTGAGGCCATAAATCTGTCGGAATCCAAAGTCTTTTGGGAAATGTCTGGTACCACTGGTTATCAGTTCTTCCTCATCTGAATGGGCAGAGCACAACTCAGAGCCTGTGCAAGCTGATACCAGAGTCCCAAGTGTATCCCCCTCCTCAGCATCCCAGAGTCCCAACACAGCCTTACCGATGGAGTCTAGCTGTCCTGCCATTGGTTCCTTGGAGTCACACATGTCCATCCTCCAATCCCTGCGCTTCTCTCAATACCTTGAACACGGACTTCTGGGGATGACCACAGCTTTTATTTCCCACTCCATGAGTCCTGTAGGCACACTTGCTCTCAGGAAGAGAAATGAGGAACTTGTTAGTGACACTGAGTCAGAAAAGGCTGGAGGGAGGGGTCCAAGTTTCTGACAGTATAATGGGCCAGGCCTTCCAGGAATGCCAGAGAGTAGCATGGTGGACACGTCAAGTCAAGCTATTTTGTTATGCTTCTTCAACTTAGAGCAGGGCTGGGCAGGCAGGGCTCCCAATCTTCTTGGAACCACCGTTCCTTGGAATTCCAGGATTTGCTGATTTGGCATGGTCATGACTTCATTTATGGTAATTTATGTTGACTTTGGGAGTTGGGGTTGAATCATAACTGCTTCTTTATTTAATATTTACTATTGGGCACTTTTCTAACTTCTTTATATAATAATTCAATTAATTTTCCCCATCATGTGATAGATAATATCATGATCTCCATTTACAGCTGGAGGATGGAATCTCAGAGAGGTTAGGTAACTGGCTCAAGTTCACATAGCTAATAAATAGTGGAGCTGAGATTCAAATCCAGACAGTCTGCCTTCAGGGTCTACAGTAACCGAAGGGAATTAAATAGAGTGCTAAAGAAGGAAACCAGAAGATTCATAGAAACTGTATTAGTCAGCCAAAGGGGTACTGATGCCAAGTACCAGAAATCTGTTGGCTTTTATAAAAAATATTTATTTGGGGTAAAATCTTACAGTTACAAGGCCCTAAAGAGTCCAACTCAAGGTACCTAAAAGGTACTTTCTTTTTTTTATTATTTTTTTGTTTTTTTAGTGCCCGCCCCCCGGCCGGGGCCAGGAGGGAGCTGACCGGGTTGGTTTTGATCTGATAAATGCACGCATCCCCCCCCCCCCCCCCCCCGCGAAGGGGGTCAGCGCCCGTCGGCATGTATTAGCTCTAAAATTACCACAGTTATCCAAGAAGGAGAAAAAGGTACTTTCTCACCAAAGTTTGCTGCCACGTGTTGAAGCAAGATGGCAGGCGATCTCTGCCTGATCTCTCCTTCCTTATTCCTCTTAAGACTCCATGGGAGGACTTCTGGGAATATGGTGGACTAATAAGACACGGGAATCTCTTCTCCTCCAGAAAAATAGCTAGAGGACAGGCTGAAACAGCCCCAAAATAGATCTCCCTGCCCAAGGCCCTTAGGACAGCAAGCGAAGGCTGGACACCGCCCAGAGGAGAGAGGGACAAAGGAGGGAAATCGCACCCAAAGAACTGTGAGTTGAAACCAGCAGCTGCTACCGACACCCTCCCCCCCACAAAAGACACTTTCGAATTCTCAGGCCTCTGGGCCTGTGACTATAGACAAAGGTGGCTCCAGAGACTTACCACCCCAGGAAAGGGGAAAGAGAGGGACACAGCCTAAGGGGGACTCAGCTTCTGGCCCACAAAATTGGTTCCGACCCTCCCAATCTCCCTCTCTTCTAGCTGGGACTAATTGTTGAGGACACCACTGGTAAGGGGAGAGAGAGGGATACAGCCTAAGGCTGACTCAGCTTTTGACTCACAAATTTGGTCTGCTGTGTCCCAAGAGCCCTCCCAGGCTGGGTGGGGCTGTGCCATTGTTTGCCTTGGAGCCTGCAAGGGGCTGAAGATAAACAACCCTCCCAATCTCCTCCTCTACTAACAGGGACTGGTTGTTGAGGATTTAGAGGTGAGTGGAAATGTTTCCTAGCCAGGAAAAGGGAGGGGGCTGCCAGAGAAGGCTGGGAGAATTGTCTCAGAGAAAGTTTGAATTACAAGGCTCCTAGTCTCCAGACAGGAAGCTCTATCACATGGAACTGGTCTGTGTTGCAACAAATACACTCTGACCAGGTATTGAACTGATCACTGCCAAAGAGGACCATATCCTGGCAGATCAAGGAAGTGCACACAAGAAAATTAAAAATAAATAGGAGGGGGCGGATGTGGCTCAAATGGTTGGGCGTCCGTCTGCCATATGGAGGGACCTGGGTTCGATCCCCGGGACCTCCCGGTAAAAAAATAAATAAATAAATAAATAGGAGAGGCTTTTTCTTTTTTTTTCTTTTTTTTTTTCCATTACATTTATTATTTATTTATTTTTTTTGATATATAAATATATATGCATATATGTGTATTTGCTTACAAAAATGTTATTTATATATATATAAACATATATTTTAAGAGGTGCTTAGATTACCCAAAATATTACACGGAACCCACTGGGATTCCCATGTTGCCCACCTCCCACACCTCCCACCACATCCCACACAAACATCTCCCACAGTGTGGCCCACCACCCTCAATGAACTTACACATCCTGGAGCCTTGCCACCAACCATAGACCACAGTTCACACTGTAGACCACACTCTCTCCCACTCAGTTCTGAGTGGTGTGTGCTGATTTAAAATGGCCTACATCCATTGCCACAACAGTACTCAGGATAACCTCCAACTCCCAACTGTATTTCAACTGCTCATCCCTTCCCTACCCCAAAAGTGTCAAGTGGCCACTGGTTCCACCTCATTGTTATAATTTCTTGCATTGCTAGAATCACCATATGTGAACAAGAGAATACCATCAAGTCCACTCTAGTCCATAGTTCTTCCCCCAATCCAGAGGGGACTGGGATGGTGATGTCCACTCCAACTCCAAGTGAGAGAGGGCTTATATCCCATGGATATGGTGGGTGGGATGATCCTGCCTGCAGATGCAGGCCCTCTCCATTCCCTGGGATGGCCATTGCCCATCGTTGTCTCCTCACCAGGTGACTTGGATGAGTTCATTGAGCTGTAGGGTAGGAGTTGCAGCTCCACCTAGATTTCATGCACACCTGGCACATAGGTAGGCGGAGGCTCCAGTCTCTGGAAGTATACCTAAAATAGGAGAGGCTTTTTCCATCCTCTATACCCTCCCTGCCCAAGGCCCTAGGAAGCAACCCTACAACCAATTACTGGGTCCGGTGCCCAGTTTTGAGCAACCAGCAGGACAAGCCTAACAATTCAGGTTGAGCCAAAAAATCAAAGTGCAGTGGTAACTTACAGCCTCCTGCCACTAAATCCCTACAAAAGAGAAAGAAATTGAGCATCTGAGTTAACTACATCCTAGTCAGATGCCTAGATATCAGCAAAAAATTATGAGCCATACTAAGAAAATAGAAGACATGGCCTAAGAAAAGGAATATATCAAAGGCCCAGAAGAGATGCAGAACTTGAGAGAACTAATCAACGAGAGGCATACAAATTTCCAAAATCAAATTAATGAGTTGAAAGACAATATAGGTAAAGAGATAAATGACAGCAAGAAGACATTGAGCAAACGCAAAGAAGAATTTGAAACCTGGAACAGAAAAGTAACAGAGCTCATGGGAATGAAAGACACAACAGGTGACATAAAAACACATTGAGGTAGGGGGATGGATGTGGCTGAAATGGTTGGGCATCCGTCTCCCATATGGAGGGACCCAGGTTCAATCCCTGGGACCCCCTGGTAAAAGAAAAAAAACAAAACAAAAACAAAGAAACAACAAAAACCACATCGAGGCAAACAACAGCAGACTCGAAATGATAGAAGAAAGAATAAGTGATGCTGAAGACAAAACAGCTAAAATTGAAGAGAGAAAAGAACAGAGAGGGAAAACAATGGAAAAAATTGAGCAGGGGCT
Source organism: Tolypeutes matacus (assembly GCA_026826555.1). Lineage (NCBI taxonomy): Eukaryota > Metazoa > Chordata > Mammalia > Cingulata > Chlamyphoridae > Tolypeutes > Tolypeutes matacus. The sequence goes on from JAKSZT010053923.1 coordinate 1,908,416, forward strand.
CAGAGAGTTGAATTACAATACAACACACAAGAACATACGTGTCATGGGAGTTCCAGAAGGAGAAGAGAAGGGAAAGGGGGCAGAAAGAGTATTTGAAGAAATAATAGCTGAAACTTTCCCAATTCTCACAAAAGAAATGAACTTACATGTCCAAGAAGCACACTGTACCCCAATCAGAATAAATACAAATAGACCTACTCCAAGACACATACTACTCAGAATGTCAAATGTCAAAGATAAAGAGAAAACTCTCAGAGCAGCAAGGGAGAAGAAACCATCACATACAAGGGATATCCAGTAAGACAGCGCAGATTTCTCTTCAGAAACCATGGAGGCAAGAAGACAGTGGTTGGAGGGGGCAAGATGGCGTTGGTGTAGGAGGGCGCACACTGCAAGCTCCCAGAGCAAGGCGGATTGGGGACGGGGTCCTGCCCGGGGGTCTGTGCTGTGCACGCGTGGAGTGAGAAGCTTGGGACATCTATCTGCGCGGACCGGCGGCGTGGACCGAACGGTGGAGATTCGTGAGTTTTGAGGCTGCCGGTGGAGGTTGGCACAGGCGGCTGAGCCCCGCGGTTACGGAAATAAATAATAAAACGGCCATTTGGAGCCGCGGGCGGGGGCGAAAAAGTTTTATTTTCTGGGGAGCTGGCTGCCTGGCACCCCTTGGACCTTGTGTGAGCAGAGCAAAAAGCTAGTCAGCACCCGGTGAACCGGAGAGGGGATTTTGGTCGGGGAACGGAGCTGATCTCCCTAGCCACCCAGGGATAAGACCCGGGCCGCTGCGGAGCCAGGAGGAAGGGACACTTCCCAAAAAAGGGAGGGTTCGGTTGGAAGACAGGGAAGGGTATTTTATATTTTTAGACTTCGATCTGGCTGCCTGCACCGCCCCATAGCTTTGGGGAGCAAATAAGCCGAACTGAAGCAGCACCAGGCTGAGAGCAGACGCGAATCTGCACTCAAACTGATTTACTGAGCAGCCCGGTGACGCTAGAGCTCGGCGCCGGAAGGGGCGGAATCCGCCGTCTTTAGCAATCTTCACTGACTAACATCAGAGTTTCAGCTAAACTGGGCAGTCCGGAAAGTGGGACGTGCTTGATTAATTTCCACGGGCCCAGCTAGGGTCCCTTCCGTAAGGGGGTAGGTCTAGAAGAGGAATTATTTTGGGTCCTGCATTTGGCTAAAAAAAAAAAAAAAAAGTGAGGTCACCTCAACAATTGAAAAATAAATTCTTTTTAATTTAGTTTAATAGCTAAAAGCTGCTTCAGGACCTGCATATAGAACCCTGTGGGGAAATTCATTGATAAACACAAGTAGGCAGGAAGGATCCACTTGGACCCTAGGGGTATCATTGACCCCCCTTGTTTCCTTCTTCTTTTTTCTTTTTTTTTTATTTATTTTTTATTTTTTTTATTTTTTATTAGTATTAACTTTTTCCTTTCAGACCTTTCTCTACTATTTCTCTACCTCCTCATAATTCTAGCCTTCTAAATCACTATATATATATATTCCTCCATTTGTTTTCCCAGTCCATTATAGGAACTCCATATTTTTTCCTAGTACTCTACACTGCCTACACAAGTTAAATATTCATCTCATTGAATCTCATTTTGCCCCTCTTCTAACTTTTATCAACATTTCTATTATCCTTCTGCCTTCCTTACATCTTTTGATTCCTCTGGCCCTAACCTTTTGCCTTCAAGGGAACATAGAAAGAAGTAAGGAAATAAAATAAGAAGAAAAACTGCCAAAGAGAAAACTTAACTCACACGCAGAACCAACAGCTAAATAAAATTCTAGAGCATAGAGAAAAGCTAATCAACTGAACAAACCCATCAAGATAATATGATGACCAGGGGCAACAGAAAAATACAAATGACTCTGAAAAACTGGAAAACATGGACCAGTCCAGTGCACAAAATAAAAACCAGGAAGCAATGCAGTACATCGAACAACTAATCAAAGCTATCCAAACAAATATCATGGACCAACTTAAAGAACTGAAGGAAGAGATTAAGGATATAAAGAAGACACTGGGAGAACATACTGAAAAAATAACTAACACACCTAAAAACGTAATGGATATGATGGCGAACAAAGACACAAGTCAAGAAATGAAAAAGACGCTGGACTCACATGGCAGCAGAATTGAACAGGCAGAGGAAAGAATTAGTGATATGGAAGACAATACAGTTGAAATCAAAGAGATTGTAGAAAACATAGACAAAAAGATAGAAAAAATCCAGTATGGTCTCAGGGAATTAACCGATAATGCAAGACGCACACACATACGCATTATGGGCATCCCAGAAGGAGAAGAGAAGGGAAAGGGAACAGAAGGAGTGTTGAAGGAAGTTATGGCTGAAAACTTCCCAACTCTATTGAGAGAGATGGATGTGCAGATCCAGGAAGCACAGCGCACCCCAAATAGTATAAATCCCAACAGGCCAACTCCAAGACATATACTTGTCAAACTGTCCAATGCTCAAGACAAAGAGAAAATACTCAAGGCAGCAAGAGAAAAGAGAACCATCACATACAAGGGAAGCACAATAAGATTAAGTGCTGATTTCTCAGCTGAAACCATGGAGGCAAGAAGACAGTGGTATGACATAGTCAAAACACTAAAAGAAAAAAACTTCCAGCCACGAATTCTCTACCCAGCAAAATTGGCATTCAAAAATGATGGAGAGTTCAAAATATTCACAGATAAACAGCAATTAAGAGAGTATGTCAAGAAGAAACCAGCACTTCAAGAAATACTAAAGGAATCTCTACAAATTGAAAGGAAAAAACAAAGGAGAGAGAGTTGGAGGAGAGTTTAAAAACAACTGAAAA
>JAKSZT010053923.1:1921991-1942468 GCA_026826555.1 Tolypeutes matacus
AAAAAAAAAAAAAAAAAAAAAAAAAAAAAAAAAGAGATGTTACAACTCAACAAGAAAAAGACAAACGGCCCAATTTAAAAATGGGCAAAAGATTTGAATAGACATTTCTCCAAATAAGAAATACAAACGGCAAAATAGCACATGAAGAAATGCTCAACATCACTCATGATTAGGGAAATGCAAATCAAAACTACAATGAGATATCATTTCACACCTATCAGAATGGCCACTATTAAAAAGACAGAGATCTACAAGTGTTGGAGAGGATGTGGAGAGATAGGAACACTTCTTTACTTTTGGGGGGAATGCAGGATGGTACAACCACTATGGAGGACTGTTTGGCAGTTCCTAAAGAAGTTGAATATGGACTTGCCATGTGACCCTGCTATACCACTACTGGGTATATACCCAGAAGAACTGAGAGCAGTGACACGAACAGACATCTGTACACCAATGTTCATAGCCACATTATTCACCATTGCCAAAAGTTGGAAACAACTCAGGTGTCCATCAACAGACAAATGAATAAACAAACTGTGGTCTATTTACACGATGGAATATTATGCAGCTATAAGAAGAAATGAAGTCGTAAAGCATATGGCAACATGGATGAACCTGGAGGATATTATGTTGAGTGAAGCAAGCCAGACACAAAAGGACAAATACTGTATGATTGTGTTACTATGAACCAAATATATTGTGTAATATATTGTTTGATTCCAAAAAATTTTATATGTATCCAGTACATTTAATTGAGAAATGTATGTATTTATTCATCTATGTTTAGTTTTTAGTTTTTAATTGTTTATATATTCAATTATTAAATGTACAAAATAAAGGGGAAAAAAGTAAAAAAAAAAAAAAGACTCCATGGGCCCATCCTTTTCTGATCTCAGCTGTAGGCTGGCATAGGGCTCATCTCTCCCCAGGGCTCCAGGATCAAAACTGAAAAGTTCTCTCTCTCTTCTCATGTATCTTCTGTGTATCTTCTTGAGTGAGTGTCTGTTTATATCAGCTCACCAAGTGGGAGGGGACTCAACCCTGAGTCACGCACTACTGACGTGGTCAAATCAAAGCCCTAATCTTAACAGGTAATTTAATCAAGACATGTCAGCTGAATCTAATGCATTCAAAGGGTATCACAACACACCCAGAGGAGCAGACCAGTTTACATACATAATCTTTCTTTCTGGAATTCTTAAATAATCTCAAACTGCCACAGAAGCCTATTCATAGTAGCCTCAAATTGGAAAAAAACCTTAGTGGCCACGAAGAGGTAAATGGCAACAAACTGTGGTATGCTCACACAGTGGATTACTATACAGCAATTAAAAACAAACAAACTATTGATACTTGCAACTGTGGATGAATCTTACCACAGAAGCCAAACATAGAAGAGTATATACTATAATATTCCATTTACATAACTATCAACAGGCAAAACTAATCTTTGGTGGAAAATAAGAATGCAGGTTAACTGGACAGGGCTGGAGATTGGCCAGGAGAGGATACAAGAGAATCTTCTGTGTGCTGGAAATATCCTACATTTTTGTCTGAGAGGTGATTACTTAGGTGTTTTTATATGTAAAAGTTTCTTGAGCTGTACATTTAATACTTGTGCATTGTATTGTACCTGCATTATATCTCAATAAAAATGGAAAACACATCCATGCATAATGATTAAATAGTGTTTTTTTGTTTTTATATTTACTTTTTATTATTTAAATAAATGTTTTATTTTTAAATAATTTTAGATTTACAGAAAACATGTAAAGATAGTACATAGAGTTCCATCTCCCCTCACCCTGTTTTCCCTATGATTAACATTTTACATTATTTAATAGCAATGCACCAATGTTGGGTTTTTTGGTGTTATAAATGTATCACACTTTATTCAGGTTTCACTAGTTTTTTCCCCCAATGTCCTTTTTCTGTCACAGTGACCCATCCAGGATCCCACATGACATTTAGCTGTCACATCTCCTTAGGTTCCTCTGAGCTGTGATGGTTTGTCAGACATTCCTGTTTTTTTTTATGCCTTTGACAGTTTTGAGGAATACTGGTCAGGCATTTTGTAAAATGTCCCTCAATTTGGGATTGTCTGATGTTTCTATCATGGTCAGACTGGGGTTATGAGTTTTGGGGAGGAAGACCACAGAGGGAAAGTTTCCTTCCCATCACATTCTGTTAAGGGCACGTGCTATCAATCTGCCTTATCATTGATGATGTTAAGCTTGATCACTTGGCTGGGATAGTGTTTGCCGTTTCTCCGCATACTTCTATTACGAACAGAGTTTGCTGGGTTTTTTAAATAAAATACATGAACAGCATCAGAAAATCTACTACTACTAATATATCACATAGCGCACTGGGGTGCAGATAGCGCGGGCTCGTAGTCCGAGGTCGGTGAGGGGGGCTGCACCCCGCCTCTGTTCCTGTGGAGCCCGCCGGCACCCAGGGGCCTGGTCCCCGGCCGGCGAGGGGCTCCGTCCCCCGGGATGGCTTGTGGGGGGCCCTCTGGGGCCAAGCCCTCCCTGCCTCCGCCCCTGGGGGGGCTCGGACCCCCATGATCACCAAACTCCTTTCAGCGGACGGGTCCGTCTTGCCACAGCAAGCTCCCCAAGCGGGTGCTGGGGCTCAGAGGCTGGGTGGGCACGACAGGGTCGTACCGGGCAGTCTCCCACAGGCGCTGGGTATAGGCTGCGGGAGAGGTGGTGTGAGCTGGTTCGGCTCCCTCGCGGCCCGCAGGGTGGAAAGGCCGGCGCGGGGGCGCCGGCGCTCACCGGGGGCCACGCCGCGCTCGCGGTGGCTGAGGCAGCCGAGCCAGCGGGTGTAGGCCTCGCGCCGCGACCGGTCCAGGATCCGCGGGAGTGTGTACCAGGCATCGCGGGTGTCCACGTTGGTCAGGCCCGTGTACCACAGCTGGCCGCCGCGTCGCGTGTACTCCCATTGGCGTGTACTTCCAGTGCTTCGCCTGCTTGATGGCCAGCGCCCAGTGGGGCCCCTCCAGGGACAGGTAGTCATCGCTAGGGACCGGGGGATGAGCAGAGCTGAGCCCATGGCCGGCCCTGGTCCCCCCGCCAATGTCTGGGCAGCTCATGTCACCGTGGCAGGAGGTGGGGTGCCACCGCCTGGCCCCCTCCTTCGCCGCTCGGCCGTCCTCTCCGGCCCCGCCCCCTTCCCCCTTCCCACCCCGCCGCTGCCCCCGCCTTGCCCCCAGCCCCCCGCTGGACCTTCCGTCCTGAAGCTTCAGAACATACTTTTCTGGGATCCATACAGCTTCAAACACAGATGGCAAATAAACATATTAATAAATGGTCAACAAATCATTTATGTTTTAATTGCCTCCTATTGATACCATTGGTGCAGAAGAGATTCCTGCCCTAGGGTTGTGGGGATGGCCAAATACATGACACCCCACGCTAGACAGATGAGAGCATAAACTCACAGTCTATAAGAGGAGGACACTGCATGCCACACAAAGCTACATGTAGGCTGCACTTGAGAACACAGTCAAAACCAGGGGCTGTGGCAGGCAGGCTTGTAGTATCACAAGGGTGGAATAACACTTGGTTCCTGCAGGAGACTATTATTGGCTTGTTTGAGTAATTCCATGGACTGGCAGAGAACTGAAACCTGCTACCTGCAGATAAGCAGGAACTGTGTCTGGCCCCTTTGATAAAGAACTTTGTGTGGCTAGGGGATCTTATCCACAAGAACAGAGTAGGGAGGGGAACTCGTGGTTAGGCCATTCAGGGTCTTCCCAGTTTCCCCCAGATGCCAGAGTAGCCCATAATATTGGGCCTTCATTTTAGGCCTTACATCGCAGTTGATCCCTTGGTGCCTTTTTATTTTTTTTATTTTTATTTTTTTAAAGATTTTATTTATTTATTCATTTATCCCCCCCTTGCTGCTTGTGCTCGCTGGGTCAGCCAACCACGCTGTGCAGGTGGGCTTGCCTTCACCAGGAGGCCCCGGGAACCGAACCCGGGGCCTCCCATATGGTAAACGGGAGCCCTACTGATTGAGCCACAGCCGCTTCCCATCCCTTGGTGCCTTGACATCAGTTTAGACCCTGGTGATGATGAGACAACTACGGATTAGGAGAAATGCCTCCCTAGGCAGCTAGTAGACACTCAAAGTGTGGCCACATGGTGAAGTGGCATTCAAAAACATGAACTTTAGAAGTGTCCCTCTTTATGGCCAATAAAGGTAATTGGGGGAACTGTGTGACATTGGTGTAGAGAGTGTGTATCCCCAGGGGCATGAAATTGGACTAAACAATACATGTGGTAATAGTGACACCAAGCAGTGGATCCATTTGCCCCTTTGCAACTTAAGTAGGAGTTATCTGAGACTATTATGCCCTCAGTTATACCTGGCCTATAAAAGAGATGAAGTTCCTTTGAATACCTTCTTCGAGAGTCCAGCATTGTGTATTCTGAGAAGTTAAATGAATGCCTTGGTCACTGACAGTAATGTCAGGGACTCCAAAGGGGATAAGGACTGTTCTGGTGAGGCCTTGTATAATGGTATTAGTATGTGTAGAGATATGTGTGTCCTTGATTTAAATGTTGGGTATCTACAAGGCAAGAGATTCTGAGTTCTTTACCCCAAAGGTGGCAACTCTTAGGCAATGGTCCAAGAGTTTGTAAAAATGTACAGATGGGGCCAGTTGTTGTCCAATGCTCGATGACTGACAGAGGTTTGGTCAATTGTGCTGACCCTCAGATCCCATACTTTATTCAGGGACATCCTGGTTAAGGGATGAGAAGCAGCAACATTTCACTGAGCTCCAGCACTGTGGCAGTTTTATATAGTTGTGAATTCCAAAAATAGATATTGGATTATGCTTGTAAACTGGTCTGCTCCTCTGGGTGTGATTAAATTATGATTGGGGCTTTGATTGGGCCACGTCAGTAGGATGCCCCTTGGTGGGCGAGGACTCAAAGATAAAACTACGTGGCAGAGCAGAGGGGTTGGCTGAAGTTTGAGTTGGAGTTCTGATGCTGAGTTTTAATGCTGGAGCCTGGGGAAGCAAGCACACAGAGGAGCTTGGTCGTGAGGAAGGAGAGAAGGTCCCGAGAAAAGAGACGAGCTGTTCCCCTGACAGTTCACAGCTGGCCTTGTGGAGAGAGGCAAAGCCTAGAAAGCCTCATAGTCTACAGCTGACCTTGTGGAGGAAGCAGAAGAGCGGAGCCCAGAGAGAAACAGAGCCCCAGGAAGGGAGGAGCCCAAGAAGCCTGAACCCTGACAGACGTTGGCAGCCATCTTGCTCCAACACATGGCCATAGACTTTGATGAGGGAAGTAACTTACGCTTTATGGCCTGATAACTGTAAGCTTCTACCCCAAATAAATACCCTTTATAAAAAAGCAACCAATTTCTGGTATTTTGCATCAGTACCCCTTTGGCTGACTAATACAAGCACATATAATGATGATGACACTACTGTAAAGTGTATGAACTCATATTGCTATTCACTTAGTTAATCTCAAGGGACTCTGTAGCTAAAGGGTCTGGGAGAGAGGTGACCTCCTCTAACACCATGGAATCTGGTAAGGGACTAAGGATAGGGGAGACCACCCCCTCTTCCAAGTGGAAATGGCACAGGTTTGGCCCAATCTGTAGCAAGCAGGCCTTAGTAGCCATGTCAAGCTTGTAAGGTGCTGCTTCCATGACCCAAGGCACCTGGATACAGAGGGTCCCAGGCTCAGGGTCTAGTCTCCTGAATGCGGTGTGCTGCCAGTAATTTCTACTCTAATGGAGCTTAGAATGGGGCCAAAGAGGGCATTTTTTTTTTGCATCAGAATCCCATGACAATTTATGGCCATTGTGGATGGTCAAGAGACTCCAGGAGGCAAGGGAAGAGGTGGCTAAAGCCTCTATAGTGAAGGATTCTCAGTGGCACTAATAAGACCTGTTGATATCATTTTGGACAGATTCTAGAGCCTGTAGTTGGAGGGGGCCCCATTCAAGGTAGGCCATATTGCAAGTAACAGCATCAGTGAAATTGAGTACAGTTTTTAAATGAAGAATATGTTACCTCCAGAACCCCAAAAGTAATAAAAGATGTTGGACTTATGGTAACATTGTGGATGCTGAGAAGGTCAGGGACGGAGCAGCTCTCAGTTTGCCAAATAATTTCCAGGAATGTAACATAAGTGGCAAGACCTTGCATGTGGTGTGGGGCAATGGCTCATCCCCTTTTTGTGAGCTCCTTTGAATTTGTATGTCCTTAATGAGCATGTTAAATAAATCTTCTTGGAGCAGGATGTCATCAATGTAATGTCATACTTGTACACCTAGAGAAGGGTGGATGCAGTTCAGATTTTGCTGGCAAAAATTGTGGGTGATGGCAAGGCTGTTGATGTACTCCCATGGGTGACCTAATAAATGTGTATTGTATCCCTTTGGAGGTGAAGGAAAACTGTGACTGGCAGGCTGTTGAAATAGGCACTAACCAGAACATATTAGCCTAATCTATAATAGCAAAATATTTCCTGGTTATTGATTGGATGGAGTCAGTAATTTCAATAATATTGGATATGGGGACACTAATGGATGAGACCACAGAATTAAGTTTTTTGTTTTTTTTTTTGTTTTTTCTTTTTACCGGGAGGTCCTGGGAATCGAACCCAGGTCCCTCCATATGGGAGACGGACGCCCAACAAGTTGAGCCACATCCACCCCCCACAGAATTAAGTTTGCAGCAATTCACCATGAGGCACTGTCTTAGTTTTGCTAGACTGCTATCACAAATGGATTTGGCTTAAACAATTGGAATTTATTGACTTGTGGTTTTGAGGTTTGAAGAAGTCAAAATTGAGGCATCAGCACAATGATGCTTTTATCCCCAAAGACTGGCATTCACGTGCTGGCTACTGGCTATCCTTGCGTTCTTGGCTTTCCTGTCACATGACAATGCACATGGTGATGCTTCCTGTCTGTTCTGAATTCCTGCTGACTTCATCCTTCTAGTTCCTCCACATGGCATTCTCTTTCTATGTTTGAATTTCTTCTGCTTATAAAGGACTCCAATAATCTAGATTAAGACCCAACATCATTCAGTTGGGCCATAACTTAATTTAAAATAACATCTTTAAGATATCCTATTTATAACAGGTTCACAACCACAGGAATGCAGACCAAGTCCAAGAACATGTCCAAATTACATAATTCAATCCACCATAGGTGCCATTCATTCTTTTGAAAGAACAGCCCAAACTGGCCTGTTAAGTGGAGAAATAGTGGGAATTATCACCCCTTGACTCATTACATCTTATTTAATAAGTTTCAGTCTTGAAAGTCCTGTTCTTATTTACATTGGACCATATTAACCATTTTAATTGGAGATCAATGGGTGTTCCATTTTGCCAAGCCAATTTGTAAGTTCTAAAGACTTAATTTTATTTTAATTTATGACTCCTAGTGTCAGAGCATTCATGATCACTATGGCATATTTTAGGGTGATACTTTTGATGTCTAATTGTCTTCTATTTTATATTCAATTACTCCCCTAGGAATGTAAAGGCACCATGTTTAAATTTAGCAAGATCCCTAGGTAAAACTTAAACTTGAAGCCCAGTATTTCTTAAGACCCTGAAAGTTTGCCAATTGGTGCATTTCAGGACATCTTAAAGTTAATTCAGAACCTTTGTGGTAGAGATGCAAAAGCCAATCAATGCCCTTTTATCTTTTTTATCAAAAATAATTATTCTTGAAACACATATAAAACAAAAATTTGCCATTTTAACTATTTTCAGGATAACATTCTTCTCAAGTGGACATGGATCATTCTCCAGGATAGTATACATGTTGAGACACAAAAGAAGTCTCAATAAATTTAAAAAGATTGAAATAATACAAAGCATCTTCTCTGATCATAAAGGAATGAAGCTGGAAATAAATAAAAAGAAAGAACTGGACAAATACATAGAAGTTAAATAACACATTCTTAAACAATCAATGGATCAAAGAAGAAATTACAAGGGAGATCAATAAATACTTTGAGATGAGTGAAAACGAAAACAAACATATCAAAATTTACAGGATGCAGTGAAGGCAGCCCTGAGAGAGCAATTTACAGTCCTCAGTACTTACTTTAAAAAAGCTCAAATCAGAGACCCAACCATACACGCATAAGAAGTAGAAAAAGAACAGCAAATTAAACCCAAAGTGAGCAGAAGGAAAGAAATAAAAAAAATTACAGCAGAAATAAATGAAATAGAGAATAAAAAAAAAGAGAGGACCAACAAAACCAAAAGTTCATTTGTTGAAAAGATCAATAAATTTGACAAACATTTAGCTAGACTGACAAAGAAAAAAAGAGAGAAAATGCAAATAAAGAAAATCAGAAATGAGAGGGGGAACATTACTACTGACCCCACAGAAATAAAATGGACCATAAGAGGATACCATGAACAACTGCATGCCAGCAAAGTATAAAACCTAGATGAAATGGGCAAATTCCTAGAAACACACAAACTTCCTACACTTACTTTAGAAGGAATAGAAGACTTCAATAGGACAATCACAATTAAAGAGATTGAATCAGTCATCAAAAACCTCCCAACAAAGGAAAGCCCAGGACCAGATGGCTTCACAGGTGACTCCTACCAATCATTCCAAGAAGAATTAATACCAATCCTGCTCAAACTCTTCTGAAAATTTGAAAAGGAGGGAACACTACCTAATATATTCTATGAGGCCTAACATCACTCTTATACCAAAGAAAAAAATATTAAAGACCAATTTCTCCTATGAATATAGATGCAAAAATCCTTAACAAAATACTAGTAAATCAAATCCAATAGAACATTAAAAGACTTATACAAATCAAGTGGGATTTATCCCAGGCATGCAAAGGTACTTCAATGTAAGAAACTCAATTAATGTAATACACCACATTAACAAAACAAAGATATAAAACACACAATCACTTCAACTGATGCAGAAAAGGCATTTGACAAAACCCAACATCCTTTCTTGATAAGAACACTTAGAAAAATAGGAATAGAAGGAAACTTCCTCAACATGATAAAGGGCATATATGAAAAACCCTCAGCTAATGTCATACTCAATGGTGAAAGGTTTAAAGCTTTCTCTCTAAGATCTGGAACAAGACAAGGATGCCCACTGTCACCACTGTTATTCAACGTTGTACTAGAAGTTCTAACTAGAACTGTTAGGCAAGAAAAAGAAATAAAATTCATGCACATTGGGAAGGATGAAGTACAACTTTTACTATTTGTGATGAAATACAAAGTCTTGAAAGATCTACCACAAAGCTACTAGAGCTAATATATTAATTCAGCAAAGTGGTGGGTTACAAGATCAGCACACAAAAATCAGTAATGTTTCTGGGGATGCAGGAGTGGGGCAGGGAGCAGTAGGAGAGAGGGAATACAAAAGAGCACAAGAAAACTTTTGGGGGTGATAGATATGTTCATTACTTTGATTGTGCTGATTATTCCACAGATGCATAAATATGTCAAATCTTATTAAATTGCAAACCTTAAATATGTGCTTTTTAAAAAGGATTTATGTATTTATTTACTTTTATCCATTTTTACCAGCCTCCCCACCCCCCGCCGTTTTTGCTGTTTCTGTGTCTGTTCACTGGGCTACTCTCTGTGTCCGCTTCCTGCCCTCTCTTCTCATCCTTCTCCTCCTATCTTCACATCCTCAGAACCTTCCATATGGGAGAGAGCATCCTATTGCCTGTGCCACCTTAGTTCCTGGTTTTTTAGCACGTCTTGTCTTGGTTCTCCCTTGTGTCACTCCTCTGTTACAACATCATCTTGCTGCATGGCTCACGGGGCCTGGCGGCATACCTGCACACAGGGCCTGGAGTGCTCACCCACGCTGGGACCTGGTGGCCCGCGTACCTTCTATATTTTTCTTTTTTTTTTTTTACCGGGAGGTCCCGGGAATGGAACCCAGGTCCCTCCATATGGGAAACGGACGCCCAACCATTTGAGCCACATCTGTCCCCCTGCTGTATCTCTTAAGGTTGTCCAAAGATACCTAGAGTTACAGTCATTTCCCATACAGGATGGTCATATAATAAATCAGGTTTAGTTTATCACCAGCATTTAAAAACCAGACCTAGGGAGAAAAACTAGGTTTGGGGACACATGCATGTTTTCTAATATAGCGAATGTTTAGCCTACCCTGATTATCACAAAATCAGGACAGCGAGAATATTCGCACAATATGTGCTTTTTTTGCACATCATTTATACCTCAATAAAAAGTGCTTAAAACCCCTAAAAAATCAGTAATACACTAATAATACACTAATAATGAGCAAGCTAAGGAGGAAATCAAGAAAAATTTCCATTTACAATAGCAACTACAAGAATTATATATCTAAGAATAAATGTAGCCAAGGAAGTAAAGGTCTTGTGCACAGAAAATTACAAAACATTGCTATAAGAAATTAAAGAAGTCCTAAACAAATGGAAGGTCATTCCATGCTCATGGATTGGAAGACTAAATATCGTTAAGATGTCAATTCTACTCAAACTGATTTACAGATTCAACTCATCCCTAATCAAAATTCCAACAGCCTACTTTGCAGAAATGAAAAAGGCAATTACCAAATTTATTTGGAAGGGAAAGGGACCCCCAAATAGCCAAAATTATCCTAAAAAAGAAGAACAAAGTCTGTGGACTCACACTTCCTAACTTTAAAGCATATTAGAAAGCTGCAGTTGTCAAAACAGCCTGGTTGTGGCACAAAGATAGATATACTGACCAATGAAATCTAACTGAGAGTTCAGAAATAGATCCTCTTATCTATAGCCACTTGATTTTTAAAAAAATTTTTTATTGTAACATATATACAACATAAAATTCCCCACTCTAAGCCACTTTCATATGTACAAGTCATTGATATTAATTACACCCACAATTTTGTGCTACCATCACCACCATTGCCCTCTCTTTTATTAAATAAAACTTTATTTATTAAAGTATATCATTCATACATGAACATATATAAACAATAAGTATATAGTAAAAGTTGTGAACTTACAAAACAAACATGCATGTCATCATACCGGGCTCCCATACATCACCCACCACCAACACCTTGCATCATTGTGAAACATTTGTTACAAACTATGAAAGAGCATAATCAAAATATTACTAACTATAGCCCATATCTTACATTTGGTGTATTTTTTCCCCAATCCACCTGATTACCACCACTTGATTTTTGACAAGACTGCCAAGTCTATAAGTTGGGAAAGAATAGTCTCTTCAACAAATTGTATTGGGAGAATTGGATATCCATATCCAAAAGAATGAACGAGGCCCTCTATATCACACCACATAAAAAAATTAACTCAAAATGGATCAAATATAAGAACCAAGACAATAAAACTCCTAGAAGAAAATGTAGGGAAACTTCTTCAGGATCTTTTGTTAGGCAATAGTTTCTTACACTTTACACTCAAAGCACAAGCAATGAAAGAAATAAATAGATTAATGGGACCTCTTCAAAATTTAAAACTTTTGAGTGTTAAAGAACTTTGTCATGAAAATGAAAAGACAGCCTACTCAATGGGAGAAAACACTTGGAAAGCACATATCCAATAAGGGTTTAATGCCTAGAATATATAAAGAAATCCTACAGTTCAACAATAAAAAGACAAACGACCCAATTTTTAAATAGGCAAAAGACTTGAACACATTTCTCTAAAAAGGATATAAAAATGGCTTAAAAGCACATGAAAAGATGCTCAACATCACTAGCTGTTAAGGAAATGCAAATCAAAACCACAATGAGATACCATTTCACACCCACTAGAATGGCTGCTATTTTAAAAAAATGAAAAATAAGTGTTGGAGAGATTGTGTAGAAACAAGAACACTCATACATTGTTGGTGAGAAAGTGAAATGGCACAGCCACTGTGCAAAACAGTTTGGTGGTTTCTCAGAAAGTTAAGTACAGAATTACCATATGAGCTGGCAACCCCACTTCTGGATATACACCCAAAAGAATTAAAAGCATAGACTCAAACAGTTATTTGCACGTCGATTTTCATAGTGGCACTATTCACCATTTCCAAAAGATTAAAGCAGCTCAGTGGATGGATGGATAAGCAAAATGTGGTATATATGTACAGCGGAATGAAAAAGGAATGAAGTTCTGATCCATGGGACAACATGGATGAACCTTGAAGAGCTCATATTGAGAGAAATAAGCCAGACACAAAAGGACAAACCTTGTATGATCTCGTTGATATCAAATAATTAGAATAAGCAAATAAATTCATAGAATAATGGTTAGCGAGGCCCGGGATGATGGTTAGGGTATGGGGAATGAAAGCTTCATTGTACAGAGTTTCTATTTGGGGCGATGGAAAAGTTTTGGGAATGGATGGTCGTGATGGTAGCACAACATTGTGAATGTTATTAACAGCACTGAATTATACATTTGGATGTGGCTAAAGGGGGAAACTTTATGTTTTATATGTTACTAGAATAAAATTTTTATAAAGTCATAGGCCTGTATAATATATACAGTGAATCCTAATGTAAACCATGGACTATAATTAATAGCACAATTATCATAATATTCTTTCATCAGTTTTAACAAATGCACCACACCAATGCAAGGTGTTAATAATGGGAGAGGGGGCTGTTTGGGAACACTGTATTTTTGCTTGGTTTTTCTGTAAACCTACATCTTCTCTAATTAAAGAAAAAAACAAAACAAAACAATGGTCGGTCTCAAAGTGCCCTGCCTGGTCGCTCTGTCATCTCACTGGCTCATCATGAAGCTGGCCTGCACTCGCGGAGGGAGTTCCTGGTCCCAGTTCTGGATGGAGCAGAGAAACTCTCATGAACATACTGGGGGCATCTATGTTGACCATTCTGTCTGGTGGGATCCTTACATACTGAACCAGGAAACATTGCTTTCCCAGAACTTGCCCTGTATGTAGAAGGCAGCCTACAGCAAAGATTTGCTGGCTTTGGGACACATAGTGCTGTGCCTAGGACCAAAGGGAAACAGTTTCCTGGGATAGAAGGGGTATTTGTATGCATGCAAGTGGGGGAATTCCTAGCGCCACACATCCATCCTCGGGACAAGACACATGCACAGAAAGGACCAGGGACTACACTACCCTTTTGTCTCAAGCTATTCTCTCAATGCATTGATGGCTAACCTCAGAATGGGAGCTCTAGCTTAGGCCAATATGCAAAGACTGAGAAAGGTGTTTTCTTGCCCCGTCTTTTTTTTTTTTTTTTAATTTTAGTTAGGTCCTGGCATTAAAGGAAAGCTCTGTCATAATATCAGCTGGATACAAGCATAAGAAATAGATCTAAATTCCAACAATAACACATTAAACTATGAAAGTCCAGGTTTCAACGAAATACAAAACAAAAGAAGAAACAGAAAGTGAAGGCTCATGTAAAGCATTAGAAACCATCAATAAGGAAAATCGGAATTGGGATATACCAGACAAAGACTTATTAAAAATGGCCCTAAATCTGCTCAAAGGGCTAAATGGAAACATAGATAAAGAACTAAAGGACATTAGGAAAACTATATATGAACACTGTTTAAATTTGCTAAAAGCTGCTGGGAGCAATATACCAGAAATGGGTTGGCTTTTACAATGGTCATTTATTAGGTTAAAAGTTCTGGGAAGTGGATGTGGCTCAAGTGGTTGGGCTCCCGTCTACCATATGGGAGGCCCCAGGTTCGATTCCTGGGGCCTCCTGGTGAAGGCAAGCTGGCCTGTAAGGCATGGAAAGCTGACAGCCTGCGCGGCACAGAGAACTAGCACAGCAAGATGACGCAACAAAGGGAGACAAGCAGATACAGAAAAACGCACAGCAAATGGACACAGTGAGCACAAGGGGTAAGGGGGGGGAGTGTAAATAAATAAATAAAATAAATCTTTAAAAAAAAAACAAAACAAAAAACATTATGCCAAGTGAAGTCAACCAGATACACACACACACACACACACACAAAAGCTTATAGTTCTAAGGCTGTGAAAATGTTCAAATCAAGGCATCAGCAGAGATTCTGTCTCAACAAATTGTAGCTATGGGCAGTCAGGCACATGGCAGGGCATAGTGGCCACTCTGCCAGTCTCTGCCTTCTCCTCTAAACATACTTTCTCCCTGAGCTCAGCTGTGGGTGATCAAACTCATCTCTCCCCTCTCTTCTGGGACTAGTCTCTTTCAATCTCTTAGGAGCCTCTTTCCATATCTCTATACTCCACTGATTCCAGCCTCCAGCCTCCCAGACCTCTCTCTCAGCCTCTTGGGGTTTCTCTGTCTCTGCAGCTTTTTTCCTGTGTGTCTGTGGCTTTTTAGCCCCCCATTTATAAAAGACTCCAGTAAGAGGATTAAGACCCACCTTAGGTCCAGCAATCTAATCAAAGGCCCTTAACTGAAGTAATCTAATCAAAAGTGATCTAGGGAGCAGATGTGGCTCAAGCAATTGAGCGCCTATCTCCCACATAGGAGGTCCTGGGTTCAGTTGCTTGTACCTCTTAAAGAAGACAAACAAACAACGAACAGACAACAAGCAAAAACAAAGCAAATGTGGCTCAAGAAGTTGAGCACCTGCCTCCCACACAGGAGGTCCTGGGTTCATTTCCAGTGCCCCCTAAAGAAAAAACAGACAACGAGCAGACAACAAGAAAAAAAGCAACGAGCAGATAGTGAGCACAAACAACGAGTAAAAAAAATGAGCAAAACAGATGAGGGAGCCATTTCAGGGGAGAAAGTGATCTAATCAAAAGCTCCGTTAATTGAATCAATTTTCAGCTGCCTGGGGCAAAAGATTGCTGGCTGTGGGACATACAGTGTAGCACCTGGGACTGGGAGGAAACACTATTTCCTAGGGGAAATGAGACATTTGAATATGTGTAAATGGGGAGAATTCCTGGCATTCAAGGAAATCTTTGTCATAACACTAGCTGGATATTTTCAGGAACAGACACCACAGTGACTAAATTCCAGAGATAACATGTTAAAAGATCAAAATGTCCAGTGTGCCACAAAAGATTACAAGACATACAAAGAAACTGGAAATGATGGCCCATGCAAAAGAGCAAGATAAAGCATTAGAAACCATCAATAAGGAGGAACAGGCTTTAAACATACCAGATAAAGGCTTTTAAAACAATTGTCCTAAATATGCTCAAAGAGCTAAAGGAAAACATGGACAAAAAACTAAAGGAAATCAGGAAAACAACATATGAACAAAAAGAGAATATCAATAAAGACATAGGAATTTTAAAAGGACCCAAGCAGAGCTGAAGACCATAGTAACAGAAATAAAAAATTCCCTAGAGAGGTTCAACAGCAGATTGGAGATGCTAGAAGAAGAAATCAGTGAACTTGAAGATAAGACCATTGAAATCACTTAATCAGAGGAGCAGAAAGTGAAAAAGATGGAAAAAAGTGAACAGAACCTGAGAGACCTGTGGAACACCATCAAGCATAGCAATATATGCATTGTGGGAGTCCCTGAAGAAGAAAGAAAGGGGCAGAAAGAATATTTTAAGAAATAATGACTGAAAACACACCAAATTTAGTGAAAGAAATGAATATACACAGCCAAGACACTCAATGAACTCCAAACAGGATAAAACCAAATAGACCCACACTGTGACATATTATAGTCAAACTATCAAATGCCAACAATAGAGAATTCTGAAAGCTGCAAGAAAGAAGCAATGTGTCATGTACAAGGGATCTTCAATAAGTTCAAATGCCAATTTCACATCAGAATCTATGGAAGCCAGAAGGCAATGGGATGACATATTTAAAGTGCTGAAAACATAAAATTGCCAATCAAAAATTATATATGTGGCAAAACTGTTTTTCAAAAACAAGGGAGAAATAAGACATTCCCAGATAAACAAAAGCTGAGGGAGTTCATCACCACTAGATTGGCCTTACAAGAAATGCTAAAAGGATTTCTTTAAGTTGAGAGGAAAAGGACAATAGACAATAGATCAAAGCCACATGAGGAAATAAAGATCTCTGGTAAAGTTAACAACATGTGTAAATATAACTGCTAGTACTATTGTATTTTTGGTTTGTAACTCCACTTTTTAATTCTTACAAGATCTAAAAGGCAAATGAATATGGTGAAAATTGGCAATAGAGTAAATATCACCATTGGATACTGCTAGTCAAATCCTTACAAGAGACCAAGCTCTGAGTGACTGTGTATTTGATACCTTAACAGAAATTTTCAGTTCAACAGTATAATGATGTTGTCTGGTTGACCTAAACATATCAGAAACAGTTGTTAAAGGGAGGGATGAGGTCAAGGTTTCAAATACACACTTCAATTATGGCATGAAGGACATGAAAGTTTCTATGTGTGTACTCAAAGAAACTTACTTCTTGTAGTCACAGACTTGAGATTTCTGAAAATCAGAGCCAGAGTCTTATGCAAGTGGCTGAATTGCAATGTAAATCGAGTTTTCAGCATTTCAAGGTGTCTGCTGTTCAAGTAAGGACATTAATTGGAAATGAATGGGATCCTGAAAATTGGAATGGGGAAATTCCAATGCAGCTGCAGACTTTCAGGAGTAAACACTTACCTAGATAGGACTCTCAGACCTGAAGTTACGTGGCACTAGTTGGACCATTTACCCTTTTTTGCTCAGGTATGTCTCAGGAGAAGGGGACACCCTATCAATTGGGAGTTGGGTTCTGAAACTCTGGCTTGAGCTTTACCTGTGGGTCCTCCCCCACTTCCTGACTGCCTAAACCTAAGAATCTGATTTTTACTGATTTTATTATAGAGATTGGGTCACACAACTGTGGGATTAGCAAGTCCAAATTCCATAGGGCAAGCTGCAAGTTGGAAACTCTGATGAAGATTTTGATGAATTCTCCAGAAGCTGGCTGACTGAAGTAGAGACAGAAATTCTAATTCCTATTCAATCATATTCTAACTCTTATAGGAATTAGAGTAGGATTATATATTGTGTAGTCCTCTGGTTTCTACCATACATCAGAATTCAAAGCAAGGAGGATATGTCCTTTTATTAGTAGTAAGGGAAAACTTTAATGGGGGATGTCTTATGTCATCCTCTTGATGATGTCACCTCACTCTCCGTCATTTTTTAAAAACAATATTGACAGATATAGAATTCTTCACTATCAATTTTTCTCTCTTGCCCCTCTGCCCTCTCATCTCCATGGCTTTTTTAAAATGAGAAATTAGCACTTAATCTTATTGAAGATCCCTTGTATGTCACCAATAGCTTCTCTCTTGCTGCTTTTAGTATCCTATCTTTCTCTTTGGCTTCCACCAGTTTGGTCTAGGTCTCTTTGAGTTTATCCAATTTGAATTGTGTTGGATTTATACGGGAAAAAAAAATACCCACAGTTAACATCACACTCAATTGTGAAAGGCTGAAAACTTTCCCTTGCAGTTCAGGAGTAAGACAAGGATGCCTGCTGTCACCACCATTATTCAACATTGTACTGGAAGTTATAGCCAAAGGAATTAAGAAAGAAAAAAATGAGGGATCCAAATTGCACAGGAAGAAATCAAATTTTTATTATTTGCACATGACATGATCATATATATAGAAAATCCTGAAAAATCCACAACAAAGCTACTAGAGCTAATAAATGAATTCATTAAAGTGTGTGTGGGGGTGTACCAGATCAACATGGAAATATCAGTAGTGTTTCTGTACAGTAGTAATGAACATTCTGAAGAGGAAATCAAGAAAAAATTTCATTTCCAGTAGCAAATAGAATAAAATATTTAGGAATAACTTTAACAAATTATCTAGGAATTGTACATGGAAAACTATAAAACATTTCTAAAAGAAATCAAAGAAGACCTAAGTAAATGAAAAACATTCTGTATTCATGGATTGGAAGATTAAATATTGTTAGGATGTCAATTCTACCCAAAGCAATCTACACATTCATTGCAATCTCATCAAAATTCTAACAGCCTTCTTTGTAGAAATGGAAAAGCCAATCATCAAATATATATGGAAGAAGGGGTCCCAAACAGCCAAAACCCTCTTGATGAGGAAGAATGACAATGGAAGACTCAGATTTCCTGATTTTAAAACTTATTACAATGATAAGTAATCAAAACTGCATGGTATTTTATGATGATGTTCTTTCATAAATTATAACAAATGTGTCACAACAATGTAAGGTACTGGTGGTGGGGCAATGTATGGGAATCTTGTATAGTATGCATGATTGTTTTGTAAACTCATAACTTCTCAAAAAAAAAAAAAAACTGCCTGGGGCAGGCACAAAGAAAGACATTTAACAATGGAATCAAATTTAGAGTTCAGAAATAAACCCTCACATCTCTGGTCAAATGATTTTTTTTCACAGTGAGCAAAATTTATTATTATTATTATTATTATTATATTTTTAATGATAATCATGGTGGTGAGTTAAAAAGCAGTTTATAGAACAAAAAATACAATCATACTCATAATTAAAGTAATGCAAATTAAAATAATTGTGCAATTGATTTATTCAATTATTGAACACTTATTGTGTGCTAGGCACTATCCTATGTCCTAAGATATAGCAGGAACTAAAGCCAAATCATTACCTTCCAAGAGCTTATATTTTAGTTGGGGAGACAAAATAAACAAACGAATAAATGATAGTTTCAAGCTCATAATTGGAATCCTGGCTGAAGCCTAGCCCACAGTGCATCCCACTTGATGTTCATTTTCTTTTGTGCCCAAATTCATAACCAAGATTGATATATATGGAAGTTGGGGAAAGCCAAGTAGATGGACAAGAACATTACAATTTTGTCACAGAGCCATGTTAACTTTCCCATCTAGTCAAATGATTTTTGATGGATGCCAAGTCCACTCAATGGGGAAAGAAAAGTCTCTTCAACAAATGGTGCTGGGAAAACTGGATATCCATACGGAAAAGAATGAAGGTGGACCCTAATCTCAACTCAATATGGATCAAAGACCTAAATATAAGCAGCAAAATTTAAAAAACTCCTAGAAGAAAACATAGGGAAGCATCTTCAGGACCTTGTGTTAGCAATGGTTCCTTGGGCTTTACACCAAGAGCAAAAGCAATAAAAGGAAAAAAAATAGATAAATTGTACTTTTTATCTATTTTATCAGAGTGAACCGGGATGTAGGGATCACCCTACTTCTATAGCACTTGCACATCATTTGGTAAATGCAAATTTTAGTTCACACATGAAATATATTTCTGAGTTTGAATAATATCCTTAAAATTTTTTAAAAATTAGTCTTCTCTTCCAATAACTTTATATATGTGTTATGGAATTTAATTTAATCCTCACAATGCTGCCTCTAGGGGGGTACTATTATTATCCCCATTTTTTCAGATGAGCTCAGGAGGCTGAGAAAGGTTGAGGAACATATTCAAGGTCACACAGTGTGTAAAACAATCAAGATTTGAACCCAGGCAGTCAGACCAAGCAGGGCATATGCTTCATGGCTGGGTGACACCACCTCTCCTAAGAGGGGTGCTAAGCCCTCACTCTGCTCACATCTATAGGACCTCAGCAACTCGGTCCAACTGCTCAGGGGCTCAGAATTATGATCAGCCCTTTGTCATGGCCAGCTACCACTGGATGCTTCCAGCAGACTCTCTCCATCTCAAATATTCCAGACCCTGGATCAGATCCTGGAGGCAGTTGCTGCTACCTGGAGAGTGGGATAAGAGGAAAGAAAGAGTCTTTCTGGAGCCCTTCAGGAGGTTCACCTGGACATCATGTGTGACTATCTTGGGGTAGACATGGAATGTCTTCTCCAAAGTCTGGTGGTCCCTGGCTTTTCCTAGAGCACCTCCCCTTTTCCTGGAGCACCGACCAGCCACAACCCCTTCCTACAGGCTTTCCCCATCCAGCCTTTTTTTTTTTTTTAATTATGATATTTATTGAACATCTTATTTTAATATAAGTGCTAGACACATTGCCCAATGCTTCATATGCATTGTCTCATTTAATTGTCACCACAAGCTATTCTAGTTCTCTTGCCTTTCCTTCTGAATTTTAAAATAAATGTCAATTTCTACAAAAAAATATCAGTACAGCAGTTTAATTTATAGATTAATTCAGAGTAAAGTGACATAACATCAAGACTTCTGATACATTAAAAAGGTATATCTCTCTATTCATCTAGGTACTCTATATCTTTTCATTTAGATACTCTTTTATTTCTCATAGTGATACTTTATAGTTTCTATTTTTTTAAATAAATGTTTTCATTAGAGATTTGTGGGGTTACAGAACAATCATACATAAAATGAAGGATTCCCAAATATCACCCCACCACCAACATGGTGCCCTAGTGTAGAATATTTGTTACCATTTATAATTTATTACTTTTTTAAAAATTGTGGGTAAAAATCAAATTTTTCACAATACAAACCAATATTTGTAAAATGATATATAAATATATATGCATATATGTGCATTTGCTTACATAAATGTT
>JAKSZT010053923.1:1942478-1985023 GCA_026826555.1 Tolypeutes matacus
ATATATAAATATATATGCATATATGTGCATTTGCTTACATAAATGTTATATACATATATATATATTTTAAAGATGCTTAGATTACATAAATGTTACACAAAAATTACAGGGATTCCCATGTTCCCCTCCTCCACACCTCCCATAACATCCCACATAAACATCTCTCATTAGTGTGGCACATCACCTGCAATGGATATACACATCCTGGGGCTTTGCTACTAAGCATGGACCTTGAATAAAAGGGGGAAAAAATAAAGACAAATGAGTTCATGATGTGGTTAAGAGACTTCAAAGAGAGTCAGGACAGGGAAACGGATGTGGCTCAAGAGGTTCGGTGTCCGTCTACCATATGGAGAGACCAGGGTTCGATCCTTGGTACCTCCCGGTAAAAAAAAAAAAAAAAAAAAAAGAGAGAGAGAGTCAGGAGGTCATCCCAGAGGTAACGCTTATGCACACCTCAGTAGGATCTCATAGATCACCAAAGTGGATATCACCCCACACAAAGGGGCTCCTGAGGGCTCTGGAGACACCCAGGCCCTATATAAGGGGGGATAGCTCCAGAGATTGATGCCTTATGAGTGGGCAATACTTTGGAATCTGTGCTCCTGAGAGTGTCAGAGTTGGACTCAAATAAGTCCTCCCTGCACATGGTCCATCAGTCCCTTCTATTCAAACTTATATGTGATGCTGGAGTTCGTAGGTGTACTTCCAGAGACTGGAGCCATTGGCCTGCCCATGGGCCAGCTGTGCCTGGATTCTCGGTGGAACTGCAACTCCTACTCTACAGCTCAATGGACTCACCCAAGTCACCTGGTGAGGAGGCGACAATGGACAAAGGCCATCCCAGGGAATGGAGAGAGCCTGCAGCTGCAGGCAGGATAATCCCATCCACCGTATCCATGGGTTATAAGCCCACTCTCACATGGAGGTGGAGTGGACATCACCATCCCAGACTCCTCAGGACTGGGGGAAGAGCTATGGACTAGAGTGGACTTAATGGTATTCTGTTTTAATATAAGTGCTGTGTAATTGTGATTCAAGCAATGGAGGAAATTATAACAGTGAGGTGGAGCCAGTGGCCACTAGATGCTTTCGGGGCAGGGAAGAGAAAAGCAGTTGTAATACAGGGGCTTTTTCAGGATTTAGGAATTATCCTGAGTGACATTACAATGACAGATATGGGGCATTTTACATCAGCATATAACATGCAGAAATGTGTGGGAGAGAGTGTGGTCTATAATGTGAACTATGGTCCAGCCTTTTGTTTTGATTCCTGAATGGAGGCGGAAGCTTAGAGGTGGAGTTTGGAATAGAATAGCATAAGGAAACAAGATGCCACAAGAATGGGGAAAGGGTGGAACAGAGAAAAGGATAAGACGTCAGACATGGGTGACCTCAAAGCGATAGAGGGCTGAGACCTAGGTACCCTTTGTATCGTTGAGCCTGACTCTGGGGTTCTGGGGGCTTAGCTGGGGTGAGGGTGGCAACTGAGGTTCTGGAGCAGTGGTGGGGAAGGTAGACTGAGCAGATGCTGAACTGGTGGGTTTGGTTTGCCCATTCAGGGGACCCAGAGCCAACAGCTGGAGAGCTTTTCCCAGAAAGAAGCTGGCTCTCAATAGATAAGTAGTCTAAGGGGCAAGGCAGGTAGAGTGGGCACAGGGGTGAGGGAGGTCAAAACTGGGAGACTCCTGGGTCCTGGGGGAGGTAGGTCCTGGAGGGATTGAACTTCTATGTCCTGGAGGTAATTGAGGCAGGGACAGAATTCCTGAGACTGGGACACCAGACTGCTGGAACTGCCCATCCTTCTTCCCTGGGGTAAGAGGGAGGTGGGGCTCAAAGCAAAGACTGAGGTCCCTTGAGATTTCGCCTGTCAGCTGCTCTCTACTCTCCTATAGCCCCTCCCAATCCTCTGGTGCAGGGGAGGAGGGAGCCCACGGGAACAGGGACAAGAGGCGAGGGAGAGGAAGGAGGAGGGGAGGTGGGGAAAAGGGAAGGAGGAGGGGAGCTGCCCTCAAAATCCTGGTTCCCTGGCCTGCCCACTGTAGCCCTCTCTGGGTTAGTTTTCCTCATACTAAACCAGGAATACTTTGCCTTCACAAACAGTATTGCCACACTAGTATCAGGCTGATATCCACAAAGGATTTTTTAAATTTTATTATTATTATTATTATTATTATTATTATTATTATTATTATTATTATAGCAGTTGTAAGTTTACAGAAAAATCTTGCAGAAAGTAGAGAGTTCCCATGTATCACCCCTCTCACACACAGTTTCCACATTATTAACATTTTGCGTTAGTTGTGATAGCTTTGTTACAACTGATGAAACAATATTATTATAGTTATGCTGTTAACCTTAGCCCATTGTTTACATTTTACACTGTTTGTGTTGTGCAGTTCTAAAGTTTTGTGTGTGTGTGGTACATATACAGCCTAAAATTTCCCTTTTTATACTTTGTCAAATTGCAATTCGGTAGTGTTAATTACACTCACAAAGTTGTGCTACATCACCATCATCCATTGCCAAACTTTCCTATCACCTTAACAGAAACTCTGTACCAATTAAATATTAACTTCCTGTTCCCCTGGCAACCAATATTCTAGTTTTTGACTTTATGAATTTGCATATTCTGCTTATTTCATATAAGTGAAATTATTTGATATCATACAATTTTTTTTCTTTTGTGTCTGTCTTATTTCACTCAACATGATGTTTTCAAGGCTCATCCATATTGTAGCATGCATCAGAACTTCATTCCTTTTCATGGCCAAATAATATTCCATTGTGTGTCTGTACCACATTTTGTTTATCCATTCATTTGTTGATGAACACTTAGGTTGTTTCCAGCTTTTGGTTATTGTGAATAACATTGCCAGAAACATTGGTGTACATGTTTCATTCATGACCCTGTTTTTATTTCTTTGGGTATAATACTTAGAAGTGGGATTGCCAGGTCAAATGGTAATTCTATATTTAACTTTTTGAGGAATCACCATACTGCTTTCCACAGTGGCTGCACTATTTTACTTTCCCACCAGCAATGTACTAGAGTTCTATTTTCTCCGTATCCTCTCCAGCATTTATTTTTTTATTTCTTACAATAGCCATCCTGTTAGTGTAAAGAGGTACTTCCTTGTGGTTTTAATTTGCATTTTCCCAATGGCTAATGATGTTGAGCATTTTTTCATGTGTTCATTGGTCATTTGTATGTCTTCTTTGGAGAAATGTGTATTCAAGTTTACTACATTGGTCTATATGTCTGTCCTTGTGCCAGTACCACACTGTTTTAATTATTATGGCTTTGAAGTAAGTTTTGAAATCACGAAGTGTGAGACCTCTAACTTTGTACTTCCTTTGCAATATTGATTTGGCTATTAGAGGCCCCTTGCAATTCCATATGGATTTGAGGATTGGCTGTTCCATTTCTCAAAAAAAAAAAAAAAAGGCTGCTGGGATTTTGATAGGTATTGCATTGAATCTAAAGATCACTTTAGGTAGTATTGACATCTTAATGATATCAAGTCTTCCTATCCATGAACATGAGATGTCTGGCCATTTATTTAGGTCTCCTTTAATTTCTTTAATCAATGTTTTGTAGTTTTCAGTGTAGAAATCCTTCACCTCATTGGTTAAATTTATTCCTAGTATTTTATTCTTTTAGGAACTATTGTGAATGGAATTTTTTTTTAAATTTCCATTTCAGAATATTCTTTGCTGATGAATAGAAACCCAATTGATTTTTTTCATGTTAATCTTGTAGCCTGCAACATTGCTGAACTGATTTATTAGTTCTGGTAGTTTTCTAGTGGATTCTTTAGAATTTCCTATACAAAGGATTATGCCATCTGCAAACAGAGTTAATTCTACTTCTTCCTTTCTGTTTGGATGCCTTTTGTTTCTTTTCTTGTCTAATTGCTCTGGCAAGGACTTCTAATACAATGTTGAATAATAGTGATGAAAGTAGGCATCCTTGTCTTGTTCCTGACCTCAAGGGAAAGGCTTTCAGTGTTTCACCATTGAGTATGATGTTAGCTGTCAGTTTTTCATATACTTCCTTTATCATGTTGAGAAAATTCCCTTCTATTCCTATATTTCTGAGTCTTTTTAACATAAATGAATGTTGGATTTTGTTAAATGCCTTTTCTGCATTCATTGAAATATTTATGTGATTCTTTTCCCTTCATTCAGTCAATGTGGTGTGTTATATTGATTGGTTTACTTATATTGAACCACTCTTGCGTTCCTGGGATAAATCCTCACCTTCGTTTTTTAAAGATGTTTTTCCTGGATATAGTATTCTAGATCATCAGTTGGTTTGTTTTTCTTTCAGACTTTAAAAATGTTGCTCTACTCTCTTCTGGTTTGAATCACTTCTGATGAAAAATCTGCTTTCATCTTATATTTTTTTCCCTTTATATAATTTGTCTTTTTTTCTGGCTGCTTATAAGATTTTGTCTTTATCTCTGGTTTTAAGTAATTTAATTTTTTCAGGCTTCTTTTTTTTTTTTTTAAGCTCTGATTTTTTACTTAAAATGATGGAGATGATGCAATGGGGAGAGCATTTCCTTTTTTTTTTTTTAAGATTTATTTATCCTCCCTCCCCTGGTTGTTTTTGTGCTCACTGTCTGCTCTCTGTGTCCATTTGCTGTGTGTTCTTCTGTGTCTACTTGTCTTTTCTTTAGGCGGCACTGGAAACTGATCCTGGGACATTCTGGAGTAGGAGAGAGGCACTCAATCTCTTGCGCCACCTCAGCTCCCTGGTCTGCGGCATCTTTAATTGTCTCTCCTCTGTGTCTCTTTTTGTTGTGTCATCTTGCTGCACCAGCTCTCTGCATGAGCCAGCAGTCTGCGTGGGCCAGCTCTCTGTGTAGGCCAGTTCTTCGTTGGGCCAGCTTGCAGCACAGGCCAGCTTGCCTTCACCAGAAGGCCCCAGCAATAAAATCCTGGACCTCCTATATGGTAGATGGGAGCCCAGTTGCTTGAGCCACATCCGCTTCCTTCCTTAGCTTCTTATGTTTCAGGTTCATTGAATCTGTAGGTTTGAGGTGTTCATCAAATTTAGAAAAAATTCAGCCATTATTTCTTCAAATAATTGTCATTTCCTCTCTCTCCTCTCCTCTTCTCCTTTGGGGACTCCAATTATGTGTATATTAGGCATCTTGGAGGTGTTCCATAGCTCACTGATTTTCTGTTTTTGGTTTTGTTTTTTTTTTGTCATTTTTCTCTGTGTGATTCATTTTGGGTAGTTTCTGATACTGTGTCTTCCAGATCACTAATCTTTTTTTCCCACATCTAATCTGCTGTTAATTCCATCCAATGTATTTTTCATCTCAGAAATTGTAATTGTCATCTCCAGATATTCAACTTGGGCCCATTTTTTATCTTTCATATCTCTTCTTAATATGCTCAGCCTTTCCTATACCCTCTTAAATACTTGGAAAGTATAAACAGTTATAAGTGCCCTTGCCCACAAATGACACTTGTATAATTTCTGTATTTGTTTTTATTGTCTGATATTTATTCTTCTTATAGGTTTTATTGTCCTGCTTCTTTGCATGTGTGGTAGTTTTTTATGGATGCCAGAACAATGTGAATTTTACCTTATTGAGTGCTTGGATTGCTTTATGTTATTATAAATATTCTTCAACTTTGTTCTGGGATACAGTTAAATTACTTGGAAATAGTTTGATCCTTTCAAGATTTGTTTTTAACTTTGTTAAGCAGGACCAGAGCAGTCTTTAATCTAGGGTTAATTTTGCCCTACCACTGAGGCCTTTGGGGATCATTACATCATGTCCTGCAAGTTACAAGATTTTTACACTCTGTTTGGAAGAAACACAAAATATTTCCAACTCTTTGTGGACTCTAGGGATTATTCCCTTTAATCCTTTTAGGTGGCTCTTTTCTGGCCTCAAGTAGTTTCTTCACATGCATGTCTTGTTCAATACTTAGCTGAAGTTTCTAAGGGGACCCTCTGCAGATCTCTAGAGCTCTCTCTGTGCAATTCTCTCTTCTCAATGCTGCATCTTACGAAGTCTAGCTTCTTTGGCCTGATTGAATTCCCCACTCCATCTCCTCAGTTCTGTAAAATATTTGGGCTGTGCCTGAGTTTTCACTCCCCTCTCTCCAGGCAGTAAGGTGGGATAATTTGAGGCTCATCTTGTTTGTTTCTCTTCTTTTAAGAATCACTGTCCCTTAATAATTTGAATATGGGCCACAAGAAAATAGAATGAGGTAAGACAATGGAAAGCTGAGGGTTAACTTGTGCAGAATTGGTAAAAAAGGATGTGTGCTAATCTTTGGAAATTAATAGAAATGGTGAAAACCCAGCCTAATGTTTGTAACTAGCAGTACTATTATGCGGGTATGAGAGTGGTTTAAAGGGAAAGTCAAAGGTCATATATATTACCAAAAGGAAAGCTAAAAAATGTAACATGGGACTGTATGGTATAGTAAAACCACATATGAAATATGAATGTGGGTAAAATTGCATATATAAGACCGTTTTACTTTGAAACCAAACAAATGTATGTTAATACTACAAGATGTTAATGTCAGACCAGAAAAACATTATGCTAAGTGAAAGAAACCAGACACATAACTACTACATATTGTATGATTCCATTTATATAAAATGTAAATATAAATCAATTTATAAAGATGGAATTATATTAGTGGTTATGTAGGGCTGGGGAAAGATAGAGGTATTGAGGGGTGGCTGCTAAGGGGTATGAAGATTAAAAACATAGCACCTAGCTGGGAGAACTGGATATTCATATCCAAAGGAAAGAAAGAGGACCCTTATCTCACACCTTATACAAAAATTAATTCAAAATGGATCAAAGGGGAAGTGGATGTGGCTCAAGTGATTGAGCTCCAACCTACCACATGGGAGGTCCCAGGTTCGGTTCCTGGTGCTTCCTAAAGAGAAGATGAGCAAATACAGAGAACACACAGTGAATGGACACAGAGAGCAGACAGCGAGCACAGAACAATAAGGAGGGGAATAAATAAATAAAATACATATAAAAATCTATACATGTATCAAAGACCTAAATATAAAAGCTAGAACCATAAAGCTCCTAGAAGAAAATGTAGGGAAACATATCCAAGACCTGGTGGTAGGTGGTACATTCTTAAACCTTACATTGAAAGCACAAGCAACAAAAGAAAACATGGATATATGGGACCTCCTCAAACTTAAACACTTTTGTGATTCAAAGGACTTTGTCAAGAAGGTAAAAAGGCAGCCCACTCAATGGAAGAAAATATTTGGAAACCACATATCCAATAAGGGTTTGATTTCCATTCTATATAAAGAGATCATACAACTCAACAATAAAAGAACAAGCAATCCAATTTAAA
The DNA here is from genome assembly GCA_026826555.1 of Tolypeutes matacus. Classification (NCBI taxonomy): domain Eukaryota; kingdom Metazoa; phylum Chordata; class Mammalia; order Cingulata; family Chlamyphoridae; genus Tolypeutes; species Tolypeutes matacus. Next base: position 1,949,847 of record JAKSZT010053923.1, read on the forward strand.
AATGGGCAAAAGACTTAAATAGACATTTCTCCAAGGAGGAAATATAAATGGCCAAAAAGTATATGAAAAAAATTCTCAATATCACTAGCTATTAGGTAAATGTAAATCAAAAGGACAATGAGATATCACCTCACACCTCACAGAATGGCCATTATTAAAAAACAGAAAACAATAAGTGCTGGAGAGGATGTGGAGAAATAGGAACACTACTTCACTGTTGGTGGGATTCTTAAATAGGGCAACCTCTGTGGAAGACAGTTTGGTGGTTCCTCAGGAAGCTAAATATAGAAATGCCATATGATTCAGTAATTCCTCTACTAAAAATATAACCAGAAGAACTGAAAATTGACATGAACAGACATCTGCACACCAATGTTCATAGCAGCGTTATTCACAAATGCCAAAAGATAGAAACAACCAAAGTGTCTATCAACCAATGAATGGATAAAATGTGGTATCTACATATGCACGAGTATTATGCTGCAGTAAGAAGAAATAAAACTGGGAAACATATAATAGCATGGAAGAATCTTGAAGACATTATGCTAAGTGAAATAAGCCAGATTCAAAAGGACAAATATTGCGATATCTCACTGATATGAACTAAATACAAAGAATAAACATATGGAGTTAAAACCTAGAGTATAGGATATTAGGAGATAAGAGGAGGGCTGTAAAGGAGTACTGATGCTTAATGTATGTAGATGTTTAAATGAACTTGACTATAAAAGTGTGGAAATGGATAGAGTTAATGGTAACACATTATGGTGAGTAGCAGCTGGTTTATAAATGGGATTGTGGCAGAAAAGGGTCGTCTAGAGATGTAAATGTCAACTGAAAGAAAACTACAGAATAATCTAGGGACTGAATAATGCAGTGAACCCAGAGGTGGATGAGAATTGTGGTTAATAGGACAAATGCAAAAATGTCCTGTGAACTAGAACAGATGTACATCATTATTGCATGGTGATGGGAATGTGGAAAAGCATGGGAAAAATAAATTAATGTAACCTATGGACTATAGTTACAGCAATACTGTAATATTTTTGCATCAATGCCAAAGATGTATTATGTTAATAATAGGGGGGTATGGAAAATATATGCCAAAGGTATGCTATGGATCATAGTTGGTGGTAATAATCTGATGATATTATCTCATATAATCTGTAACACAGCAGTGAGGTGTGGTGGTGAAGGGTTGTTGTCTGGAAATTCTATACATGTACATGACTGTTTTGTAAGTTCACATCTTCTGTACTAAAAATATATTAAAAAAACAAAAACAAAACCTAAAAAGGCACTAAGCCAGCTGGTTTTATGGCCTCACTCTGGTTTTCCGCATACCTACACTTTGGGCCATTTGGTTTCTATAACCAGTTTGGACCTTCACATTTGGTCAATTAGATCTTGGTTGGTTTCTTACTCGGTTCTGGTCTTGGCTCCTTCCATTGACCTTGCTGCCCTCTGTTGGCTCAGCCCCTGGAGAAACTCAACAACCTTGTATAGCTGGCTTCCCTCCTCCACTTCCCAACACCAGAAGGGATTTGTATAGCAAAGACCCTTGAATATCAGTCACATTTCAAGGTCAGGCAGATGAAGAGGAGACCAGAAAGGAGACAGAGAAGGAGCAGCCAGGGAGGTAGAAGGAGAACCAGGTGTTGAGGCCCTCAGGGAAGTCCCGGACACTTGACACTGGAGTGTCAAGCAGGAAGGAGAGAGTGCCCACCCCCATATTAGGTGGGAATAAGACCAAAACGGGCCTGTTGGTTTTTACAAGGGGAAAATAGAGCCTGACAATGGCCATTGCAGGAGAGTGGCCAGAGGGTAAGAGGGAGAAGATAAAGGCAGGAGTGAGGACAACCCTTTCCCAAGAAGTCTGGGGAAACCTAGAGGACAGGGGGGATTCCGTCAAAGATGGGAGACACCAGCCTCTGATCCTGGAGGTCTCACTGCTCTGAGCCATGAGGAATGGAGCCTTTGGGGCTGCAGCAGTTCCTGCAGATCCAAGAGCCGCTTCACTGTGGGACAGAACTATGTGGAGGGACATGTCCTCCTTCCTGGGCCTCTCAAGGGCAACAGTGCCCTCAACATGGAGGAAATAAGCAAAACTGGGGGTTGCAAAGCAGCCCAAGACGTGTAAAATGCTGCAGAGATGGAGGAAGGGGCATGCCAGGCAGAAAGAGGGCTCAGGGAATGCAAAGGCAAGGAGCCAGGAAGGTGTGGGTTTCTGTTCCACAACCTGTGGTTGAAGCCACCCTGATAGCCTGGGTGGTGTGACCTAGCTTGACAAGAGACCCAGAAGGCTGCTCCTACCCCATCTCCTGCCCACAGCCCACTGTGGTCCCCTCCTGAGGGGAAGTGAGAGAGCAAAGGAGGCACCAGGTTCCAGGCTGGGCACAGAGCTCTGGCACAAGCCCAAGGGAGAAGCAGGAACCCCATTCCCCAGGGTGGGGACACAGTCCCACTTGGTTGCACAGAAATCCTCCTGCTCCTTCTGTGGACGTTTGCTGAGGTTCTGGAATTCCATTACTGGCAAGCCTCTGAAAGGCTGACCCCATCCTTGCCCACGTTTCACAGAAGGGGAATTGAGGACTCTAAGGCAGTGGGTAGTGCTGAGTCATGGGGGAAGTGAGTGGGAGCTGATGTAGGGTAGATCTTCAGGAAAATCCTCTGCTCTTAGGTCAAAGTTCACAGGGTCTGCTAGCCCAAGAAGTTTGGGAAGAGAGCCCTAGCATGTAGGAAGGAGAGCTTCTTGGAGGAGGTGGTAATAAAAGATGATGAGCTTTGCTGGTGGAAGAGAGAGAAGAGAATAAGTTCAGAAATGTAGGAGTGGGGAGACATGTCTCTGTGTGTGGTATAGAGGTTGAGCTGGACAGTGGAATTGGCAAAATTTTCTCACTGGATTCTTTCATTCACTAGGCACTTATTGAGGACCTACTGTGAGCCACGCACTGTGTTGGGTGCCAGGGACATAGCAGTGAATCAGATTAAACAGTCCCCTGTTGGAGCTCATGGTGGAGGGAGGTAGACAGATCTGTAAGCAGGGAATTTCTGCACATTATGTGAACGAGGGGTTCGGGGAGCCTAGAGGAGGCACCTGACCCAGCCTGGGCAGTATCCAGGATGGCTTCCTGAAGATGAGCCTGAAGCTTGAGTTGTTTGAGCAGAGAATGAAGGGGGTGGTGGGAGAAGGAGTATTCCTTGTGATTGCCGTGATTTTCAGCAGGGTACAATTTTGCCATCCAGGGGAGATTTGGCAATGCCTGGGTGTCACAACAGGAGTAGAGGTGCTCCCGGGCATGAGTAGCTGGTAAACATCCTGTAAGGCCCAGGGCAGCCCCTCATATCAAAGAAGTATCTGGCTCAGAATGTCAATAGTGCACAATAGTGGGAATTAGAGAGCTCAGTCAGCATGTGGGAAGATCCAGAAGGGAGAGAGATCGTGACCCACCAGAGGAACTGAAAGCTGCTCAGGGAGGCTGCAGAGCTGCAGGAGTGGATGACTAATCAGAGATACGATTAGAAGGAACTGATTGCCAGGCTGAAGGGTCAGGAATTAAATGGAAGGAAGGAGGGGTCACAGTGTTAAGGCTTTGGAAGAGCCTTTGGTGGGAGTAGATCTCATCTGATCTTTCTAAGGGGTTGATGTTCAGGCTCTTCTGATAAGCCTCCAGAAATGGGAAACTCACTATCTGCTCAGGAAGCCCAGCTGAGTGCCAGAGCAAGTCGAGCCAGGCAGATCTGTGTTTGGATCCCAGCTCTGCTTCTCGCTATGCAGCTGTAAGCAGTTCACCTCAACTCTCTGAGCCTCAGTTTTTCCATATGTGAAATGGGGACACGGACCAACCTCGCATGACTTTCATGAGAAATCACATCATGCAGGTCTCTGGCCACTAAACAGATGTTCCAGTTTGCCAGGCTTGCCACTTACTTCAAACACTAATAAAGCAGGCGTGACTATAAGATGAACAACCCTGCTAAGGGAGTGGTGAAGGCAATCAACAAAGGAAACTGAAAGTCTCCCAGTGTATTAGAAAAGATCTGCTATGCTATGCCACAATAACAAATAAGCCCTGAAATCTCAGCAATTCAGCACAACACACTCAGGCCAAAATTGTTGCAGGATGGTGGGGCTTTCTTGCCTCCAAGTTCCCTCTGCAGGTGCCAGGCTGGCTAGAGGGAGATAAGAGAGCATGGGAAGGAGGCCACCAGCTCTTAAATGCCTGTGGGCCTGGAAGTGATGTGGTTGATGAGTCACAGTTCATCCACTCACCAGGCATGTTTCTGACCCACATGCAGAATAAGTCATATAAACCCAGCCTGTCTTAGGTTCATCTCCCCAAAAGTAGACCCTGAGATAAGGGTTTGAATGCAAGGATTTGTGAGGAAGCACAAATAAAGACAGAGGTGGGAAAATAAGACAAGAAAGGGAAAGAAGCTAAATAAAAGTGCATTATTGCACAGGCTACTGGTGCTCAATCTTTCTGGGGACCTCTGGTAAACTGTATGGGACATACCTCAGAGTTGTATAACTCATGGGCAGAGGGAATTGGGGTATTTATCCACAACTCCCCTCTGTCATTGATTGAGGCATATTTGGGGGGCAATAATGTCTAACCACTCCAGCCTGACCCTCTGTGACAATGGGTTTGAATTTGTGAATCCCAGAAAAGATTATGTTCTAGAACTAATCCATTCCTGTAGGTGTGGGGCCCTTTGATTGCATTAAAGTCAGTTAAGGCTGGGGCATGTCTCTAAGGCATATGGATATGTTCAAGTGTTCATGGAGAATTGTCTACATGGGTGGAGATCCACACAATAACCAAAAGAATATTGAATTCCCATATTGGGGAGTCCTGCTACATTCTCTAATAGGACAGCGAGAATTCCCAAAGTACAAGGGCAGTGCCTAGTGAAGGAAGACAAACCATTATGCCAGGACCTTGATATTGATGATTGTAGTTATGAACATTTTCTTGTCAAATTGAAACTTAACCTAAAAAAAGAAAGAGAGAAACTTAACCTAGTATTATTTATTGACTAAAAGTTACCCCCTAAAAGCCTCCTTGTTGCTTAAATGTGACTTCTCTCTAAGCCAAACTCAGTATATAAATGCACTACCTTCCCCCCAGCGTGGGACATGACTGACACGGATAAGCGTCCCTGGCACTGAAGGATTATTACCAAGCACCAACTAGCAAAACATCTGGAAAAAGACCCTGACCAAAAGGGGGAAATGGTAAATACAAATGAGTTTTTATGCCTAAGAGATTAAAATTGAGTTAGGACTCCTGAGACTTCCGGAAAGATGGCAGACTAGTAAGACATGGGAATCTATTCTCCAGAAAAATAGCTAGAGAACAAGCTGAAACAGCCCCAAAAAAGATCTTCTAGACTTTAAGACAGCAGGTGAAGGCTGCACACCACCCAGAGGAGAGAGGGACAGAAGAGGGAAATCACAACAACAGAACCGTGAGTTGGAAGTAGCAGCTTCTGCTGCTGCTGGCACCCTCCCCCACACTCTTTAGAATTCACAGGCCTCTGGGCCTGTGACCACAGACAAAGGGGGCTTCAAGGATCTACCATTCCTGGAAAGGGGAGAGAGAGGGACACAGCTTTAGGCTGACTCAGGTTCTGACCTGTAAATTTGGGCTGCAGAGCCCCACAGACCCCTCTACATGGCAGTTTGGCCTCGGAGCCTAGGAAGGACTGGAGAAATCTGACCCTCCCAACCTCCCTCTCTTCTAGCCTGGACTAATTGTTGAGAACTCCACAGGAGAGGGGGGAGAGAGCCTGGGGCTGAACCTGCTTTTGACTCCCAGGTTTGGTCAGCCCTGTCCCCAGAGCCCTTCCAGGCCGGGTGGGGCTGTGCCATTGTTTGCCTTGGAGCCTGCAAGGGGCTAAAGATATACAAACCTCCCAATCTCCTCCTCTACTAACAGGGACTGATTGTTGAGGATTCAGAAGGGAGTGGAAATATTTCCTAGCTGGGAAAAGAGGGGCGCTACGAGAGAAGTCTAGAGAACTGTCTCAGAACGTTTGAATCACAGGGCTCTTACCCCCAGAGAGGAAGCTCTATCACATTGATCTGGTCTGTGTCACAACAAATACGCTCTGACCAGGCATTGAATTGAGAGCTGCCAACAAGCGCCAGCTCCTGGCAGACCAAGGAAGTGAACATAAGAAAATTAATAAGTAAGAGAGGCTTCTCCCTGCCCAAGGCCTTAGGAAACAACTCTACAACCAATTACTGGGTCCAGTGCCTAGTTTTGAGCAACCAGCAGAACAATCCTAACAATCAAGGTTGAGCCAAAAATCAAAGAACGGTGGTAACTCACAGCCTCCTGCCATTAAAACCCCATAAAAGAGAAAGAGATAGAGCCTCTAAGTAAAATACAAACTAACCAGGTGCCTAAGCACCAGCAAAAAATTACAAACCATACTAAGAAAATAGAAGACATGGCCCAAGAAAAGGAATACAGCAAAGTCCCAGAAGAGATGCAGAATTTGAGAGAATTAATCAGTGAGATGAGCACAAATTTCCAAAATCAAATTAATGAGATGAAATAGAATATAGTTAAAGAGATCAATGACATTAAGAAGTCATTGAGAGAACGCAAATAAGAATTTGAAATCCTGAACAGAAAAGTAAGGGAGTTCATGGGAATGAAAGACACAATAGGTGAAGTCAAAAATACATTTGAGGCATACAACAGGAGACTCGAAATGATAGAAGAAAGAATAAGTGACAAAGAAGACAGAACAGCTAAAATTGAAGAGAGAGAAGAACAGAGAGAGAAAAGAATGGAAAAAATTGAGCAGGGGCTCAGAGAGTTGAATGACAACACAAAACGTAACAACATACGTGTCATGGGAGTTCCAGAAGGGGAAGAGAAAGGAAAAGGGGCAGAAAGAGTATTTGAGGAAATAATAGCTTAAAATTTCCCAACTCTCACAAAAGAAATGAACTTACATGTCCAAGAAGCACACTGTACCCCAATGAGAATAAACCCAAATAGACCTATGCCAAGACACATATTATTCAGGATGTCAAATGTAAAAGATAAAGAGAAAATTCTCAGAGCAGCAAGAGAGAAGCAAACGATCAAGTACAAAGGACGTCCAGTAAGACTTAGTGCAGATTTCTCTACAGAAACCATGGAGGTGAGAAGACAGAGGTATGATACAATTAGGAAACTGAAAGAGAAAAACTGTCAGCCGAGAATTCTTTATCCAGCAAAACTGTCCTTCAAATATGAAGGTGAATATAAAGTATTCACAAACAAACAGAAACTAAGAGAGTTTGCAAAAAAGAATCCACCTTTGCAGGAAATATTAAAGGAAGCCTTAGAAAGAAAAAGACAGGAGAGAGAGGCTTGGAGGAGAGTATAGAAGAAAGAAAAGCAGAAAGGATAACCAAAAGAGTAAAAAGAGAGACAAAAATAAGATGACATATGAAAACCAAAGAATAAAATGGAGGAAATAAATACTGCATTTTCAGTAATATCATTGAATGTGAATGGATTTAATTCCCCAATCAAAAGATACAGGCTGACAGAATGGATAAAAAAACATCAGCCATCCATATGCTGCTTACAAGAAACTCACCTCAGACCCAAGGATACAAACCGGCTGAAAGTAAAAGGTTGGAAAAAGATACTCCACGTCAATAGTAAACAGAAAAGAGCAGGGGTAGCTATACTAATATCAGACAAAACAGACTTCAAATGCAAAAAAGTGATAAGAGATGCAGAAGGCCATTATATATTAATAAAAGGGACGATCCTCCAGGAAGATATAACAGTCATAAATATCTACGCACCTAACCAGGGTGCCCCAAAATATATGAGACAAACTCGGCAAAACTGAAGGGAGAAATAGACATTTCTACAATAATCGTCAGAGACTTCAACACCCCTCTCACATCATTAGATAGAACAACTAGACAGAAGATCAACAAGGAAACAGAGGACTTGAACAACATGATAAACAAGTTAGACCTAACAGACATATACAGAACACTGCATCCAAACTCAGCAGATTATACATTCTTCTCAAGTGTCCATGGATCTTTCTCCAGGATAGACCACATGTTAGGTCACAATACAGCTCTCAATAAATATAAAAAGATTGAAATTATACAGGGAAGCGGCTGTGGCTCAATCAGTAGGGCTCCCGTTTACCATGTGGGAGGCCCGGGTTCGGTTCCCGAGGCCCCCTGGTGAGGGCAAGCCCGCCCGCGCGGCGTGGTTAGCTGACCCAGCAGGCACAAGCAGCAAGGGGGGGGGGATAAATGAATAAATAAATAAAATCTTTAAAAAAAAAAAAAGAAATTATACAAAGCACCTTCTCAGATCATAATGGAATGAAACTAGAAATAAATAACAGACAGGAAAAAAGTAAATTTGCCAACGTGTGGAGACTGAACAACACATTCCTAAATATTAGGTGGGTCAAAGAAGAAATTGCAAGTAAAATCAGTAAATATATTGAGACAAATGAAAATGAGAACACAACGTATCAAAACTTATGGGATACAGTGAAGGCAGGCTTGAGAGAGAAATTTATAGCCCTAAATGCCTATATTAAGAAACAAGAAAGAGCTGAACTCAAAGATTTAACTGAACAACTTGAGAAACTAGAAAAAGAACAGCAAACCAAGCCCAAAGCAAAAAGAAGGAAAGAAATTATAAAGATTAGAGCAGAAATAAATGAAAATGAGAACAGAAAAACAATAGAGAAAATCAGCAAAACCAAAAGCTGGTTCTTTGAGAAGATCAATAAAATTGACAAACCCCTCCCTAGACTAACAAAGGAAAAAAGAGAGAAGATGCAAATAAATACAATCAGAAGTGAAAGGGGGGGAATTACAAATTACCTCACAGAAATAAAAAGAATCATAAGAGGATATTATGAGAAACTATATGCCAACAAACTAGACAACCTGGATGAAATGGACAAATTTCTAGGAACTCATAACCAACCTACACTGACACAACAAGAAATACAAGAACTTAACAAGCCAATCACAATTAAGGAGATTGAATCCGTCATAAAAAATCTCCCAGCAAAGAAAAGTCCAGTACCAGATGGCTTCACAGGGGAATTCTACCAAGCATTTCTAAAAGCATTAACACCAATACTGTTTAAACTCTTCCAAAATATTGAAGAGGACGGAAAATTACCCAACGCATTTTATGAAGCCAACATCACCCTAATACCAAAGCCAGATAAAGATTCCACAAGAAAGAAAATTACAGACCAATCTCTCTCATGAACATAGAGGCAAAAATTCTCAACAAAATACTTGCAAATCAAAGCCTACAGCATATCAAAAGACTTATACATCACAATCAAGTGGGATTTATCCCTGGTATGCAAGGCTGGTTCAACATAAGAAAATCAATCAATGTAATATACCACATTAACAAATTGAAGGAAAAAAAACACATCGTGATCATCTCAATAGATGCAAAAAAGGCATTCGACAAAATCCAACATCCTTTTTTGATAAAAATACTTCAAAAGATAGGAATAAAAGGAAAATTCCTCAATATGATAAAAGGCATATATGAAAAACCCACAGCCAACACCATACTCAATGGGGAAAGGTTAAAAGTTTTCCCCCTAAGATCAGGAACAAGACAAGGATGCCCACTGTCACCACTGTTATTCAACATTGTACTAGAAGTTCTAGCTAGGGCAATTAGACAAGACAAAAAAATTAAAGGCATCCAAATAGGAAAAGAGGAAGTAAAACTCTCACTGTTTGCGGATGACATGATCCTGTATTTAGAAAATCCTGAAGTATCCACAACAAAGCTACTTGAACTAATAAATGAGTTCAGCAAAGTGGCAGGATACAAGATCAACACGCAAAAATCAGTAATGTTTTTTTACAGTAGTACTGAACAATCTGAGGAGGAAATCAGGAGGAAAATTCCATTTTCAATAGCAACAAAAAGACTCAAATACCTAGGAGTTAATTTAACCAAGGAAGTACAGGACTTATATGCAGAAAACTACAAAACAATGCTAAAAGAAATTTAAAAAGACCTAAACAAATGGAAAGACATTCCGTGTTCATGGATTGGAAGAATAAATATCGTGAAGATGTCAATCTTGCCCAAACTGGTTTATAGATTCAATGCAATACCAATCAAAATCCCAACAGCTTACTTTACAGAATTAGAGAAGGCAATTACCAAATTCATCTGGAAGGGTAAGTGCACCCGAATAGCCAAAAGTATTCTAAAAAAGAAGAGTAATGTGGGAGGAATGTCACTACCTGACCTTGAAACATATTACAAAGCTACAGTGGTCAAAACAGCATGGTACTGGCATAAAGATAGACACATTGATCAGTGGAATAGAATTGAGAATCCAGAAATAAACCCTCACCTATACAGTCAACTGGTTTTTGACAAACCTACCAAACTCACGCTAATGGGAAAAAACAGTCTCTTCAACAAATGGTGTTGGGAGAACTGGATACTATAACCAAGAGAATGAAAGAGGACCCCTATCCCACCCCCTATACAAGAATCAACTCAAAATGGAACAAAGATCTAAATATAAAAGCCAGGACCATAAAACTACTGAAAGAAAATGTAGGGAAACATCTTCAAGACCTTGTAGTAGGTGGTGGTTTCTTGGACCTTACCCCGAAAGCACATGTAACAAAAGAAAAAGTAGATAAATGGGACCTCCTCAAAATTAAACACTTTTGCACCTCACAGGACTTTGTCAGAAGGGTGAAAAGGCAGCCAATTCAATGGGAAAAAATATTTGGAAATCACATATCTGATAAGGGTTTAATATCCAGGATATATAAAGAGATGTCACAACTCAACAGTAAAAAGACAAATGACCCAATTAAAAAATGGGCCAAAGACTTTAATAGACATTTCTCAGAAGAAGAAATACAAATGGCAAAAAAACACAAGAAGAAATGCTCAACATCCCTCATGATTAGGGAAATGCAAATCAAAACTACAATGAGATATCATTTCACACCTATCAGAATGGCCACTATGAAAAAGACAGAGAACTACAAGTGTTGGAGAGGATGTGGAGAGATAGGAACACTTCTTCACTGTTGGTGGGAATGCAGGATGGTACAACCACTATGGAGGACTGTTTGGCAGTTCCTAAAGAAGTTGAATATAGATTTGCCACATGACCCTGCAATACCACTACTGGGTATATACCCAGAAGAACTGAGAGCAGTGACACAAACAGACATCTGCACACCGATGTTCACAGCAACATTATTCACCATTGTCAAAAGTTGGAAACAACCCAGGTGTCCATCAACAGATGAATGGATAAACAATCTGTGTCTATTGACACGATGGAATATTATGCAGCTATAAGAAGAAATGAAGTTATAAAGCATATGGCAACATGGATGAACCTGGAGGACATTATGTTGAATGAAGCAAGCCAGACACAAAAGGACAAATACTGTATGAATGCATTACTATGAACCAAATATATTGTGTAATATATTGTTTGATTAAAAAAAAATTTTTTATATGTATCCATTACATTTAATTGAGAAATGTTAAAAAGAAAAAAATTTGGGTTAGGAGGTCATTCCAGAAGTTACGCTTATGCACGTCTCAGCAGGATCTCATTGACTGCCACAGTAAACAGGGCCTCAAACAGCAAGTCTCATGAGGGCTCTAGAGACATACAGACACTATAAGCAGGGCAGACAGCTCAGTAATTCGGCACCCTGCCAGTGGGCCTTACTTTGGAATTTATACTCCCCAGTGTAACAGAATTAGACTCATTTATAGTTTTCCTACACATGGCTCTTTTGCCCCTTTTATTTGAATCTACAATTAGCTCTATACTTGATAAATATATGTCCCAGAGACTTAAATCTTTGGTCCATCCATGTGCCAGCTGAGCCCAGAATCAGCAGAGTTGCATCACCTACTCTCCAGTTCATTGGACTCACCCAGGACAACTAACAAGGAGGTAATGATGGAGAACACCCATCTCAAGTAACAGAGAGGGTCTGTAACTGCAAGCAAGATAGTTCCATCCATCTGCCCTGTGGGATCTAAGCCCCGAGCTCAATTAGGCGCAGAGCAGGCATCACCATCCTAAAGTCCTCAAGATTAGGAAATGAACAATGGACTAAAGTAGACTTATTATTATTCTACTATAGACTTATTATTCTAGCAATGAAAGAACTTTCATCATTGATATAAAGGCAGTGGCCACCTGAGGTTCTGAGGGGAGGGAGAGGAAAGAATAGGTGTGACATAGGGACATTTTTGGGACATTGGACTTGTCCTGCATGACATTGAAATGACAGATACAGGCCATTATACATTTTGTCATAACCTATAAAATTGTGCAGGGCAGAGTGTAAACTATAATGTAAACTATAGCCTACAGTTAGTAGCAGTGCTTCATTCAATATATGTTCATCAATTTAAACAAATGTACCACACTAATGAAAGATGTTGTTAATGTGGGGAAGTGTGGGAGGGGGAAGAGGTGGGGTATATGGGAATCTCCTGTAATTTTTATGTAACTTTCATGTAATCTAAAGCTTCTTTAAATATAACAGAAAAAAAATTTAAGGATAAAATAAATAAATTCAAAAGGGACCTTTCATTAGATCACTTGACTAGATCGCTTTAGGGCTTTTGATTGGACTATGTCAGTGAGATGTGAAAGTGGGTCTCCGCCCTCTTGCTGGGACATAATTTGAGAACACACAAAAAGAAAAAAGAGACATTTTGACCCTACCATGTGAGGGAGAGGATTCCAGGTTTGCCTATAGCTACAGAAAGACAGAGGTCCCAAAAAGCTCAAGGACACAAGGCCCAGGGAGAGATACCTGAATGTCAACAGCTGAGCTCAAGGAGAACGCAGAAAGCAGAGCCTGAGAGAGGAGGCCAGGAAAGAGCCAAGCCATGTGCCTAACTGCTCACAGATGAACTCTGAGAGATGGTGAGCCTGGAGGAGAAGGCAGGGACCTTGGCAGATATTAACTGCCACCTTGCCTTGCCACATGGCAGGATGCCAGGATCACCAGTAGCTTTTTTGTTGAGAAAGCATCTTTGATGATACCTTGATTTTGACATTTCATAGCCTCAGAACTGTAAGCTTTTACCCCAAATAAACCCCCTTTATAAAAACCAACCCATTTCTGGTAATTTTGCATTGGCAAATTTAGCAAACTAAGACACTCTCCCAGAGATTAGCACTCTCAAGTAGCCAAAGAAAAAAAAAGAAAAAAGAAAAAATCAATTACTCAGACATTCACAGGTGTTCACAATGGGGGCCACCAATGTTCTTTCAAATGGAGGTCCCCTTACAGTTCTGTTTCACTTGTGATGCACTCTGTCCTCCCCAGCGTTAAAGACAATTAAAGTACAGCTTCTTCTTGACCCAGAATCACAGCCTACTCTGATCTTCTTTTAGTCCCTTCTTCTCAGACTGTATCCCCCTGCTATATCTCCATCATGCTGATTTTCAGATGTAGGAGACTGGTGACTAAAAGGGCAAAATAGTTGTAGAATTAGAAGTAATTCATTTCATAGACTCATACCAGATGTGTGCTTGTGGGAGCCCAGAGCCTGGGCTCCTCCTCTGTATTAGTCAGCCAAAGGAGTGCTGATGCAAAGTACCAGAAATCTGTTGGCTTTTATAAAGGGTATTTATTTAGGGTAGAAGCTTACAGTCACAAAGTCATAAAGAGTAAGTTATTTCCTCACCAAAGTCTGTTGCCATGTGTTGGAGCAAGATGGCTGCCCGTCTCTGTGAGAGTTCAGCCTTTCTCTTCCCTCTTAAGGCTCCATGGTCCCAGCTTCTTCCAATCTCAGCTGTAGGTTGGCATAAGGCTCATCTCTCTTCCCAGGGCTCGTCTCTTTCCAGGCTAAGCCGCTTTGCTCTCTCCACAAGGCCAGCTGTAAACTATCAGGTGAATGGCTTGGCTCTCTCCTGGGGCTCCAGCATCAAATCTAAGCTCTCCCCTCTGCCATGTTATTTTCTGTGTGAGTGTCTGCCCACCAAGGGGGCGGAGACTCAACATCCTCCTGACATGGCTGAATCAAAGCCCTAATCTTAATTTAACCAAATAAAAGTGAAACCTTTGAATTTAATACAATCAAAGGGTATCACACCCAGAGGAACAGACCAGTTTACAAACAATCAATATTTCTTTTTGGAATTCATCAATAATATTAAACTGCTACACCCTCCTTAGAGGAAACAAAGCCCACAGCATGTAGCTGCCTGCCTGGTCTAGACACTAGTTAAAAAGTAACGAACCTCCCTGGAGAAAAAGAATGTACAGATGGCAGATGGTATCTTTGACTGTAGTTTTCTCCAGGCTGTTTACTTCCTTCCTACAATAACATCACCGACCCCATTTATGTGCTTCATGTGACTCTAACATAGACTCTGTTATGAAATGTCTTTGTTCTGAGACCCTTTATATTGCCCCTCATTTCCCTATCTCTCTGGGAAGTGCTACTTTCATTCTTTGGCCTGCTGCTGCCAGAGATACTCTCCTGTCCATAAGTCTCAAAAAAGCTCATGTCTGACTCTGTGCTAAGTATGTCCTTTGGTCTTACAGCCACCCCCACCCATGCACTCCAGGAGCTGGGTTAGAACAGTGCTAGGCAAGGAAATGTGAGAAGCAGCAGCCAATGTAAAAAGAAAAGAAAAAATATATAAAGTAAAAGACAAACCTCTCATTATTTTAGACAATAGGATCACTTAGAAAAACTAAATGATCAATGTTGAACTATTAGAAACAATGAGGTTTTAAGAAATGAGCCAGATGAAAGATGAAAATACAAAATGAGTTAGCTTACCTTTCACTAGCTATAACATATAGGAAAATATAACAGAAAAAAAAAAAAACCATTCAATTAAATGTACAAAATAAGTTAAAAAAATTTCAGCACAATGAAAAGTGTAATACACTTTGGTGGTCATAATAAAATATACATATCCTAATCCCTGAAAGCTGCAGATGTGCTATGCTACATGGCAAGCAGCAATGAAGGTTGCTAATCAGCTGACTTAAAATAGTGAAATTATCCTGGATTATTGGGTGGGTCCAACATAATTACAAGGGTCCTTTTTTTTTTTTTTTTTCTGTTTTAAGTTTAGAGTGATGCAAAATTCAGGTAATGACTTTATTTTTTCAGTTAACATGACCAGCCCACAGTACAGCATACTAAATCATAAAGACTTTTAGAAGTACAAATCCAGGGAAGGTAATACCCTTACTAAATTAGAAAACTTTGGGAAATCAATACAGTACTCTTTAATACAATAAAATCGTATTGTTGTTGGAGTCATATGTTACTTTATATTGATAATTTTCACTCCAAAAATACCACTTAAATACCAGCTCTAAACACTGTGATTTTTAACGGTGGTTTAAAGCAGAGCAAGTTTGAAAATACAAATTAACATGCTTTTAAAAGTTACAATTTTCTACTTTTAGAGAGAGTCCCTTTGTGTGAGCTGTTGAAGTTTAATGCAGTAGGGCGTTCATGTGTGCATATAAAAATAAGGCGGTGCTGCTTTGTTCTGGGGTTGGTCCAAGGCCAGGTAGAGTTCCAATGCCTGAAAAGCTTTAAAATTCTACCTTAAGGAGATTCAATATGCCAATACCAATTTCAAAGCACTTTTTCAAAAATCGTAAAATTTTAAAATAAATAGTGGAATCCTTAAAATGAGACGGTCATTTCAAATAGTACAAATTTCACATGGTCTCTTACTTAGAGGCCCCACATCTCTGTTTTCCTGAAAAGTCACATTCCCTTTCTTCAGTTATTACAAAAAAGTCTACCTAAAATAGACTTTTTGTTTTAAATAACAAATAAATATATTGCCAGCTTGAAAAGACCTGGGGGATCTGATGCTGTATACCAATTTTCATTATCATTTCTCTACAGATGCTGCTTCCACCACCAGAGTCCTTAAGCTTCCTATTGCCGAAGCTGCCAGTTCTTCAATCTGGGCATTTAGTTTCTGTATGACCCATTCCATAGCTTCTCGGCCTTTATTAGCATTTGAAGAAATTGTACTTGCCGTCAGTCCTTCCAGGTAACTGGCTCCTTTCACAGTGATTATGGCTCCTTGAGTCAAGACAGTTTTTTCTGGGTCTTGAGAATGTGGTTTGTATATAAGTCTCTAGTCTACTGAAACCATATCTGTAAATGAATATTAGGAGATTTACGTTCCATTGCACTCTCTACCGGATCCACTACTGAATGTTCCTACACATGTGCTCTGGTTCTTGCTGCACCAGTAAGTCAAAGATGTGCTCTGAGGTTCATATCTTCATGGTGCCGGCAACAGGAGCGATGTCCGCGCAGCGCTAAGGGTCAGTGAGGGAAGAGGCAGCACCTGCACCTGCTCCCACCTTACAGTCACCCCAAAGGGCTAGCACTGCGCAGGCGCCATCGGCGACGCCAGGGACGTCCTGAAGCACCTGCCCCATGCCCTGTCCCTACAAGGGTCCTTAAAAGATGGAAGAAGCACTCAGTAAGACTTAAGTGTGGATTTCTTATAAGAGACCATGGAGGCAAGAAGACGGTGATATGATACAATTAGGATACTGAAACAGAAAAAAACTGCCAGCCAAGAATTCTTTTTTCTTTTTTTTTTTTTTTACCGGGAGGTCCCAGGGATGGAACCCGGGTCCCTCCATATGGGAGACGGACGCCCACCCAGTTGAGCCACATCCCACCCCCCAAGAATTCTTTATCCAGCAAAATTGTTCTTCAAATATGAAGGTGAGCTTAGAATATTCAAAAAGACAAACAGAAACTAAGAGAATTCATAAAAAAGAATCCATCTTTGCAGGAAATATTAAAGGGAGCCTTACAGCCAAAAACAAAAAGACAGGAGAGAGAGGCTTGGAGGAGAGTGTAGAAAGCAAGAATGACAGAAAGAATAACCAAAAGAGTAAAAAGATAGACAAAAATAAGATATGACTTATTAAAGCCAAAGAATAAAATGGTGAAAATAGATAATGCATTTACAGTAATAACATTGAATGTGAAAGGATTAAACCCCCCAATCAAAAGACATAGGCTGACAGAGTGAATAAAAAAACATGAACCATCCATATGCTGCCTGCAAGAGACTTACCTTAGACCGAGGGATACAAACCGGCGGAAAGTAAAAGGTTGGGAAAAGATACTCCACGCAAATAGTAACCAAAAAAGAAAAGGATAACTATACTAATGTCGGACAAAACAGACTTTAAGTGCAAAAAAGTTATAAGAGATACAGAAGGCCGTTATAGAGTAACAAAAGGGACAATCCACTAGGATGAAATAACAGTCATAAATGCTGTGCACCTGACCAGGGTGCCCCAAAATACATGAGGCAAATTCTGGTAAAACTAAAGGGAGAAAAAAAACATCTCTGTAATAATAGTTGGAGACTTAAAACTACTCACATCATTAGATAGAACAACCAGACAAGATCAATAAGGAAACAGAGAACTTGAACAATATGATAAACGAGTTAGACCTAACAGACATATACAGAATGTTGCACCAAAACTCAGCAGGTTATAAATTCTTCTCAAGTGCTCATGGATACAGGATAGAACACATGTGAGGTCACAAGGCAGGCCTCAATAAATATAAAAAGATTGAAATTATACAAAGCACCTTTGAAGATCATTATGGAATGAAGCTGGAAATCAATAATAGACAGGAAAGGGGAAATTTTGTAAATGTGTGGAGGCTAAACAACACACTCCTAAATAATCAATGGGTCAAAGAAGAAATTACAAGTGAAATTAGTAAATATATTGAGATGAATGAAAATGAGAACACAACATATCAAAACTTATGGGACACAACAAAGACAGTGTTGAGAGGGAAATTTATAGTCCTAAATACCTATATTTAAAAAGATGATGGAAGCAGATATGTTTCAAGCCCTTGGGTGACTGCCTACCACAGGGGAGGTCCCAGGTTCGGTTCCCGGTGCCTCCTAAAGAAGACAAGCAAGATAGTGAGCTGACACAATGAGCTGGCATGGTGAGCTGACACAAAAAGATAATGATACAACAGGATGATGATGCAACAAGGAGACACAACGAGAAAACACAGTGAGAGACCTAAGTAGAAAGGGAGGTGGCTCAAGTGATTGGGCATCTCCTTCCCACGTGGGAGGTCCTGAGTTTGGTTCCCAGTGCCTTCTAAAAAAAAGACGAGAAGACAGCGAGCAGAAAACAATGAGTGGGGGCAGAAATAAATAAATTAATCTTAAAATAAAGAAGAAGAAAGAGCTAAAATCAAAGATCTAACTGAACAATTGGAGGAACTAGAAAAAGATTAGCAAACAATTCCCAAAGCAAGTTGAAGGAAAGAAATAACAAAGATTAGAACAGAAGTAAATGAAATTGAGAAAAAAAAAAAAGAGAGAGAGAGAGAAAATCAATGAAGCCAAAAGCTGGTTCTTTGAGAATATCAATAAAATTGACAAACCCTTAGCTAGACTAACAAAGAAAAAGAAGAGAAGATATAAATAAATACAATAAGAAATGAAAGGGGAAAGTTACAACTGATCCCACAGAAATAAAAAGGGTTATAAGAGGATATTATGAGAAACTGTACACAAACAAACTAGACAACCTCAATGAAATGGACAAATTCCTAGAAACGCACAAACAACCTACACTGATGGTTTGAATAAGAAATTCAAAAACTCAGCAAACCAATCACATTTAAAGAGATTGAATCATTCATCAAAAATCTCTCAAAAAAAGAAACCAGATAACTTATCAGGTGACTTCAACTAAGTATTTTGAGAAGAATTAACACCAGTCCTGTTTAAATTCTTCCCAAAAATTAAAGAGGAGGGAAAATTACCCAACACATTTTATGAAATGAACATCACCCAAATAAGAAACTACCAGGAAACTACCAGGAAAGAAAATTACAGACCAATCTCTCTAATGAACATAGATGCAAAAATTCTCAACAAAATATTTGCAAATCGAATCCAACAGCATATCAAAAGACTTAAACACCACGATCAAGTGGGATTTATTCTGGTATGCAAGGGTGGTTCAACATAAGAAAATCAATTAACATAATACACTAGATTAACAAACTGAAGGAAAAAAACCACATGATCATCTCAATTGATGCAAAAAAAGCATTTGACAAAATCCAGCAACTTTCTTGATAATAACACTTCAAAAGATAGGAATAGAAAGAAAATTCCTCAATATGATAAAAGGCATATAAAAAAAACCCACAACCAGCATCATACTCAATGGGGAAAAGCTGAAAGCTTTCCCTCTAAGATAGGGATCAAGACAAGAATGCCCACTGTCACTACTGTTATTCCACATTGTACTAGAAGTTCTAGCTAGAGTAATTAAACAAGAAAAAAATAAAATAAAAGGTATCCAAACAGGAAAAGAGGAAGTAAAACTCTCTCTATGAAGATGACATTATCTTACATTTAGAAAATTCTGAAATGTCTATGACAAAACTACTTGAACTAATAAATGTGGCAGGATACTAGATCAACACACAAAAATCAGTAATGTTTTTGTACACCAGTATTGAACAATCTGAGGAGGAAATCAGGGGGAAAATTCCATTACAATAGCCACAAAAAGACTCAAATACCTAAGAATCAATTTAACCAAAGAAGTGCAGGACCTATAGGCAGAAAACTACAAAACAATGATAAAAGAAGTCACTGAAGACCTAAACAAATAGAAAGACATTCTTTGTTCATGGATTGAAAGATGAAATATCATGAAGAAGTCAAATCTACCCAAACCAATTTACAGACTCTTTTTTTTTTTTTTTCCAGAAGATAGACACATCGATCAATGAAATATAATTGAGAGTCCAGAAATAAACCTTCACCTCTATGGCCAAATGGTTTTTAACAAACCTAACAAGTCTGTTAATGGTACAAAACAGTCTCTTCAACAAATGGTGCTGGGGGAACTGGATATTCATAACCAAAATGATAAAAGAGGACCCATATCTCACTCCCTACACAAGAATCAACTCAAAATGGATCAAAGACCTAAATATAAAAGTCAGGACTTAAAACTACTAGAAGAAAATGTAGGGAAGGATCTTAAAGATCTTGTGGTAGGTCGTGGTTTCTTGGACTTTACACCCAAAGCACGTGCAGCAAAAGGAAAAATAGGTAAATGGGTCCTCCTCAAAATAAACACTTTTTTATCTCAAAGGCTTTTGTCAAAAGGGTGAAAAGGCACAATGGAAATCACAATGGAAATCACATATCCAATTATGGCTTAATATTCATGATACATCAAGAGATGCCACAACTCAACAATAAAAAGACAAACAATCCAATTTTTAAAAAAGATTTTATTTATTTATTTTACTTTTATCCATTTTTTAAACACCCCTCCCCCCCCCCCGGTTTTGTGTTTTGTTTTGTTTTGTTGCTGTTTTTGTGTCCATTCGCTGGGCAGTTCTCTGTCTGTTTCCTGCCCTCTCTTCTCATCTTTCTCCTCCTGTTTTCACTGGGATTCGATCCTGGAAAACTCCGATGTGGGAGAGAGGCGTTCTGCCCCCTGTGCCACCTTAGTTCCTGGTTTTTTGGCCTGTCTTGGCTTGGCTTTCCCTTTGTATCACTCTCCTGTTATGTCATCTTCTTGCTGCGTGGCTCAGCAGGGCTTGGCACACCCCCACACGGGCCTGGCGGCATACCTGCACGTGAGGCCTGGGGACTCATCTGCTCGTGGGTCCTGGGGGCTCTTGCTCGTGGGTCTGATGGCATGCCTACACACAGGACCAACCCAATTTAAAAATGGGCAAAAGATTTCAATAGACATTTGTCTAAAGAAAAAATACAAATGGCAAAAAAAACATGAAAAATGTTCAACATCACTAATGATTAGGGAAATGCAAATCAAAACTACAATGAGATATCATTTCACACCTATTAGAATGGCCAGTCTTAAAAAGACAGAGAACTACAAGTGTTGGAGAGATAAGAATGCTTATTCACTGTTGGCAGGAATGTAGAATGGTACAGCCACTGTGGAGAACTGTTTGGCAGTCCCTAAAGAAGTTGAATATAGATATGCCACATGACCCTGCAATACCACTACTGGATATATACCCAGAAGAACTGAGAGCAGTGACACGAATAGACATATGCACACAGATGTTCATAGGGGCATTATGCATGATTGCCAAAGGATGGAAACAACCTAGGTGTCCATCAACCATGGATAAACAAACGGTGGTATATACACACGATGGACTATTATGCAGCTGTAAGAAGAAATGAAGTCGTCAAACATTTGATAATATGCATGAACCTAGAGAACATTATGTTGAGTGAAGCAAGCCAGACACAAAAGGACAAATATTGTATGATTGTGCTATTATGAACTAAATATATTATGTAATCTTATGGAGTTAATAACTTGAATATGGATCACCAGAAAATAGGATGAGTTTAAGATTGGAAAGCTGAGGGTTAACTAGTGCATAGTTGGTAAAAAACGATGTGTGTTAATATTTGGAAATGAATAGAAAAGGTGAAAGAACATCACAGTGTTGTTAACTAGCAATGCTATCATATGGGTATGACAATGGTTGAAAGGGAATCTCTAAGGCATGTGCATTACTAAAAGGAAAGCTAAAAAATGTTACATGGGACTGTATAGCATAGTAAAACCTAAAGTGAAATATGAATATGGGTAATATTGCATATATAAGACTATTTTTCTTTGAAACTGAACAAAAGTATGTTAATGGTACAAGATGTGAATATCATACACAAAAAAAATGTTAAAAAAACATATTAAATGAAAGAAACCAGACACAAAGTAATACATATTATATGCTTCCCTTTATTTAATATGTAAATATAAATCAATTTATAAAGATGAAATTAGATTAGTGGTTATGTAGGGCTGGAGAAGGATAGAGGGATTGAAAAGTAACTGCTAAGGGGTGTGGAGTTTTTCTTTTTGAAGTAATGAAATTGTTCTAAAATTTTTTTGGTGATGAATGCACAACATTGTGATTATACTAAAAGCCATTGATTATATACTTTGGATAGATTGTATGGTATATGAGTATATCCCAATAAAACTACTTTAAAATAAATAAATAAATATGCAAGAATAGCCAGGAATAGCAGCTATGTACAACAGGGTAGGCACAGAGAGATTGAGAGATGATGACTTTTTTGTTTGTCTGTTTGTGTTTATTATTATTATTGAAATAATGAAAATACTCTAATAATGATTGAAATGATGAATGCAAAAAAAAAAAAAAAATTGGAATAGGGAGGCAGAAGAGGTCAGTGTCAAAGTAATTCAATGGGAGAAAGACTCCCCAGACCACTGCTGGCTTTGAAGATGGAAGGAATATGGAGGCCTGTAGAGCTGGAAAAGGCAAGAAAAGCAATTCTCTTCTAGAGCTTCCAGAAAAGAATACGGTTCTGTCATCTACTTGATTTTAGCCCAGTGAGGCCCATGTTGGACTCCTGACCTCCAGAACAGTAAGATAATATATTTGTTGTTTTTAAATCACTAAACTTGTGGCAATTTGTTATAGCAGCAATAAGATACTCATACCAATACCTAGAAATAATGTTTTTTAAAAACATTAGATGGCCTGATGGTGGGAAGATGGTGGAGTAGGAAGCTCCAGGAATCAATCTCTCTATCAGAACAACTATTAAACAGGCAGAACTGTCTGAATCAACTACTTCAAAACTCTGGAGTCTGGTAGAACACTGTGCAACATCCAGGGAAGAACAGGAGGAAGAGGCTGGTAGATTACAGTAAATACCAGTAAATTGCTGTCTCCAATGTGGTGGTTAGTGTCTCCCATCCCCCACTCTCCCAGCAGGCAGCAGTTGGGGCATGGGCCAATCTCTGATCATTGCTTTTTTTTTTAATACATTTAAAATTTTTCTTTTAAAAGATACTTTAGCCACTCAAGAACTGCTGAGGCTGTTTCCTCTGCCATGGTACCTACAAAAACCGAAGAACACTGGGTTCAGCCCCACAGAATCTTGCCCCATGCACTACACCATCTTTTCTTATCAGAGATCCTTCCCAGAGTTTATATAAAGGAAACTATTATACAATCCCAATCTGGGTCCTATATATTTCTAAATGACAACTACCTTGTTTATAATGCAAATTTCATACACTGATGGGGGTAGGGGTAAGGGGGATGGGGGTTATTTCTTAATTGATACAAAGTTTCTGTTTGGGGTGATGGAAAAACTTTGGTAATGGATGGTGTATGATGGTTGTACAACATTGTGAATGTAATTAACATCACTGAGTTATATATTTGAAAGTGGTTAAAATGGGAAATTTTATGTATTATATATGTTACCACAATAAAAAAACTATGCTAAGACCAAAAAAAAAAAAGATACTTTAGGTTAGTTAAATGTCATATGAAAAATATAGGAGATTCCCATATGCCCCATTCCCTTCCCCTCCCACACATTAACAACATCCTTCATTAGTGTGGCACATTTGTTAAAATTGATGAACACATATTGAAGCATTGCCACTAACCATGGATTATAATTTACATTAGAGTTTGCACTCTGTCCCACACAATTTCATAAGTTATGACAAAAATATAATGGCCTGTATCGTCATTACAATGTCATGCAGAACAATTTCAAGGTCCCAAAAATGCCCCCATATTACACCTATTTTTCCATCCCTCCCCTCAGAAACTCTGATGGCCACTTTTTCCACATCAATGATAAAAGTTATTCCATTGCTAAAATAACAATAAGTCTATAGTAGAATAATAGTAACTCTACTTTAGTCCATTGTTCATTCCCCAATCTTGAGGATATGGAGATGGTGATGCCCACTCTGCCTCTAATTGAGAGATTGCTTTTGATTAGCTATTTCAGATTGCTGGGAGCCAGCCTCGGAGCACAGCCATTGTTTCAACCCACCCCAGACAAAGGTGGGGGTGGGGACTTAAAGACAGTTGGGGGAAGTGGATGTGGCTCAAGTGATTGGGCCCCCATCTTCCATATGAGTTCAATTCCCAGGGCCTCCTGGTGAAGGAGAGCTGGTGGCCCACGCACAGAGGTGGCAGCCTGCACGGAGAGCTAAGGCAACAAGATGGCACAACAAAAAAGAGACACAGAGGAAAGACAATAAGAGACACAAAAAAACAGGGAGCCGAGATGGCTTAAGTGGTTGAATGCCTCTTTCCCATTTCAGAATGTCCCAGGATTGGTTCCCGGTGTCTCCTAAAGAGAAGATGAGAAGAGAAGACAAGCAGACACAGAAGAACACACAGAGCTGACAGCAAGCACAAGTGGCAAGGAGGGGGGATAAATAAAATAAACTAAATCTTTAAAAAAAAAAAAGACAGTTGGCTTCTTCAGAGCTGCTGATGACAGCTGAAGGGCTACATTTGCTGGGCAGGGGCCAAATCAGTAAATCACAGTTTTGGGGAGTTATGGAAGAAGCTCCTGATGCTCTCCCTGGCCTTTCCCTCATCCTCTCCCCAAGGCAGTTTGGTCCTCCTGAAGCTGGCTAGTAAAATAGGAAATCAATAGATGGATCTGGAACCTGGTGAGAGGTCCATGTGGCCAAGATGGCTGCTGGAAGACCCTCACGAGATTTCTGCCACCCAGAATGAGATTCCCAGAGATTCCCAGGAGAAGCCCCGAATATTTTCCAGAAACATTATCACTGGGCCCACCCAGGGGATTGATGGGTGTGGTAATCAATCAAAACAGCAAACACCTGGGACTCCTCCCATGCCATTAACAAAGGGGTGGAATAATTAATGATTTAAAAGCAGGCACAAAGGTCAAATCTCCCCTGCTCCTGCTCCTGCTCCTGATCCCTGCTCCCGGCCCCACCCTGCTCTTCGCCCTTGTGGCTTCTGTGCCCTGCTCTCACCATGTCCCCCATGCATGGAACAACATGCAAGTAAAACCTGGGCATTTATAATCTATAATGGGAAATTGTAGTCTATAAATCAGCCCTCTTTATCACTCTTCAGCCCCTTACCCTCTACCAGGGATCCATGATCTGTTATTTTCTCCCATTTCTCTTCCCTCCCTACCTTAATAAATTACTGGCCTAACTAACCTGATGTGCTCTGAAATTCATTTCTGCAGCATAAATCAAGAACCTAGATTAAATCCAGTAACACTCCCTTTGTGTGTCCCTGGCCTTAGTTCTGGCTGGGAAAACCTGCCTTGAGAAACTTCTCTCTGGCATTCCCCCAGCTCCAGAATTTGCCCTCCAGGCAGAATGAGCTTGAGAAATGAAAGCTGAGTAAAAAACAATTAAAAGTGGATGGCCTGGGGTAAAGACTTACTTGCTTACCAAGCGCCAACTAGAAATGCATCTGGAAAAAGACTTTGACCAAAAGGAGGAAATATTAAATACAAGTGAGTTGTTAATGGCTAAGAGATTTCAAAGAGAGTTGGGAGGTCATTCCAGAGGTCGTGCTTATGCACATCTCAGCAGGATCTCATTGACTGCCACAGTAAACAGTGCCTCAAACAACAAGTCTCCTGAGGGCTCTAGAGACATACTGACACTATAAGCAGGGCAGTCAAGCTCAGGAATTTGGCAACCTGTCAGTGGGCCTTACTTTAGAATTTATACTCCCCAGTGTAACAGAGTTAGATTCATTTATAGTTTCCCTACACATGGCTCTTCTGCCCCTTTTATTTGAACCTACAATTAGCACTATACTTGTTAAATATATGTCCTAGAGACTTAAATCTTTTATCTGTCCATGTGGCCCATTTGAGCCCTGAATCTCAGCAGAGTTGCAACACATACTCTCCAGTTAATTGGGCTCACCCAGGACAACTAACAAGCTGATAATAATAGACAATGCCCATCCCAAGGAACAGAGAATATCTGCAACTGCAAACAAGATAGTTCCATCCATCTGTCCCATGAGATCTAAGACCCTTCTCAATTAGAGGCAGAGTGGGCATCACCATCCCAAAATCCTCAAGATTGGGGAATGAACAATGGACTAAAGTAGACATATTATTATATTATAGACATTATAATTCTAGCAATGGAAAGACTTTTATCATTGATATAAAGGCAGTAGCCACCAGAGGTTCTGAGAGGAGGGAAAGAGACATGGGGACATTTTCAGGACATTGGAATTGTCCTGCATGACATTGCAATGGATACAGGCTGTTATACATTTTGTCATAACCTATAAAATTGTGTGGGGCAGAGTGTAAACTATAATATCAACTATAGTCCATGGTTAGTAGCAATGCTCCAATATGTGTTCATCAATTTTAACAAATGTGCCACACTAATGAAGGATGTTATTAATGTGGGAAAGTGTGGGAGGGGAAGGGGGTGGGGCATATTGGAATCCCCTATATATTTTTTTGTAACATTTATGTATGCTAAAGCTTCTTTTAAAAAATTAAAACAAAACAAAACAAAAGACCTGCTGTAGAATACCCCCGGGGAGAGGGAGGTCTGTCTTCTGGGAAGTAGAAAGGACAAATTCCTGTAAACAGGGGAAAAACCAAGGCCACTAGAAAGCACAAGCTCAGAACAAGACACAGGCCCAGAAAAGACAGGGAGGAACCTGCATTTCACATTCACTTTGGGCTGAACTTCCTGATAGTCTGGCTGAACTCTGATGGAGAGCACTGTCCAACACAAAGCCAATTTGCAAAGATGGTGGAAGGTGTTTTTTGCTTAAGTTTGCTTGGTTTTTATAACTCCTGACACTCAAGAAACAGACATTTCATGGAATGAATCCCAGAGATAACATTTTAAAATACTAAAATGTACAGTATGCAACAAAAGATTACAAGTCAAACAAAGAAATAGGAAATGATGGCCCATCCAAAGGAAGTGGATAAAAATCCAGAAAACAGCAATGAAGAATACCAGACTGTGGATATTCTAGACAAAAGACTTAAAAAAATGATCCTCAATATGCTTAAGGAGATGAAGGAAAATACAGAGAAAGAGCTAAAGGGTATCAGGAAAACAATTAAAGGACAATATGAGGATCTGAGTAAAGAGATAGAATTTTTAAAAAGAAACCAAATAAAAGTATTGGAGTTGAAGACTACAGTGACTGTAATGAAAAATTCTCAGGAGTGTTTCAACAGCAGACTGGAACTAGCAGAAGAGAGACTCAGCAAACTCAAAGACAAGACCATTGAAATGAGTCAGGATGAGGAGCAGAAAAAGAAAAAAAAAAAAAAAAAAGAATGGAAAAAGTGAAAATAGCCTGAGAGATACCAAGCATACCAATATACTCATTATGGGGGTCCCACAAGGAAAAAGAGAGAAAGGAGCAGAAGGAATATTCAAAGAAATAATGACAGAAAACTTCCCAAACTTAGCAAAAGACAAGATGCCCACAAAACACCAAAAAGGATAAACTTCAAGAAAAATCTGTTCCATCATATACTGATTAAACTGTTGAATGCAAAAGGACAAGGAGAGAGTTCTGAAGGATGCAAGAGAAAAGTAATGTGTTATGTACAAGGGAGTCCCATTTAAATCGAGTTCCAATTTCTCATCAGAAACCATGGAAGCAAGAAGGCAGCAGATTGAAATACTTAAAATACTGAAAGGAAACAATTGCCAACCAAAACTTTTATATCTGGTGAGACTGTCTT
Source organism: Tolypeutes matacus (assembly GCA_026826555.1). Classification (NCBI taxonomy): domain Eukaryota; kingdom Metazoa; phylum Chordata; class Mammalia; order Cingulata; family Chlamyphoridae; genus Tolypeutes; species Tolypeutes matacus. Next base: position 1,977,510 of record JAKSZT010053923.1, read on the forward strand.
TCAAAATTGAGGGAGAGATCAAAACACTCCTAGATAAAAATTGAAAAGCTGAAGGAGTTCATCACCACCAGACTTGCCCTACAAGCATTCTAAAGGATGTTCTTCTGACTTTTAACCACAAGGAAATTATATGAAAAATAGACCCAATAGAAATGAGAAGTGACTCAATAAGGTACAATACAAAAAAATCAAATAAATATGAAAGTAGAAATTAATGGAAGAAATGAGGGACAAAAAAGATAAATAGCAATATAGCAGAAGAAAATCCAGGATTATCACTAGTGACTTTAAATTAAATGGATTAAACTATCCAGGCAAAAGGAAAAGATTGACAAAATGGATTGAAAAGCATAACCTAACTATATGCTGTTTACAAAAGACTCACTTTAAATTCAGAGATGCAAGTAAGTTGAAAGCAAAACAATGGAAAAAATAAACCATATAAATAGCAAAAGGGAGAGAAAGAGAAAACGAGAGAGAGAAACCTGAGGTAGCTATATTAATATCAGATAAATAAGTTTAAAAACTTTTAAAAGGGGAAGTGGTGTGGCTCAAGCAATTAGGTTCCCATCTACCATATGGAGGTCCCAGTTTCGATTCCTGGGGCCTCCTGGTGAAGGCAAGTTGGCCCACACAGAGAGCTGGCCTGCACAGCATGCTGGCCAGCACAGAGAACTGGTGCAACAAAAAGAGACAAAGAGCACAGACAATGAGAGACACAGCAAACCAGAGAGCTGAGGTAGCTCAAGCGTTGAGTACCTCTCTCCCACATCGGAGGTCCCAGGATCGGTTCCCGGTGACTCCTAAAGAGAAGACAAGAAGAAAAGACAAGCAGACACAGAAAGCACACAGCAAATGGACACAGAGAGCAGAAAGCGAGCACAAAAACAACAAGGGGCAGTATAAATAAATAAAGTAAACCTTTTAAAAAACTCTTAAAAGGGGCAAAGATGTTGATAAAGAAGTCAATTCAACAACAAGATGTAACAATTATGAACATATATGCACTAAATTGCAGAGTCCCATGGATTTGAAAGGGGAAATAGATGGTTTTACATTAATAATAATAGGATATATTGCTACACAACTTTTAATAAGGACCAATAAGAAGATCAATAAGGAAAGACAAGACTTGAACGATACTCTAAACCAACTAGACCTAACAGATATACATAGAACACTTCACCCAACAAAAGAACCCCCATTCTGAGGAAGTGGATGTGACTCAAGCATTTAGGCACCTGTCTACCACACGGGAGGTCCCAGGTTCAGTTCCCGGTGCCTCCTAGAAAAGACAAGCAAAGACAGAGAGCTGGCATGACAGGCTGGCACAGTGAGCTGATGCAACAAGATGATGCAAGAAGGAGACACCAAGAGGAAATACAATAAAGCAAGGAGCGGAGATGGCTCAAGCAACTGAATACCTCTCTCCCACATGGGAGGTTCCAGGTTCAGTTCCTGGTGCCTTCTAAAAAGATGAGCAAGCACAGAGAGCACACAATGAATGGACACAGAGAGCAGACAGCAAGCGCAAACAATGAGGGGGGTGGTGGGAATAAATAAATAAAATAAATCTTAAAAAAAAAGAATACCCATTCTGTTCTAGTACACATGGATCATTCTCCAGGATAGACCATATCTTAGATCACAAAACAAATCTCAATAAATTCAAAAATTTGAAATCATACAATATATTTTCTATGACCACAATGGAATGAAACTAGAAATCAATAACAGAGGGAGAAATTGAAAATTCAAAAATATGTGGAAATCAAATAATGTGCTCTTAAACAACCAATGGGTTACACAGAAAATCACAAGGAGAATTAGAAAATATCTTGAGGCAAATGAAAATGAAAATACAACATACCAAAATTTATGGGGTGCAGCAAAAGCAGTCCTGAGAGGAAAATTCATAGCTCTAAAGCTTATATAAAAAGAAGAAAGATTTCAAATCAAAGCCCTAATCTCAAAACTTGAAGAAACTAGAAAAGAAGAGCATCTAAACCCAAAGCAAGCAGAAGGAAGGAAATAAGAAAGATTAGAGTGGAGGAAAATAAAATAGAGATTTTAAAAAAACAAAACAAAACAAGAGAATCAACAAAACCAAAAGTTGATTCTTTGGAAAGATCAATGAAATTGACAAACTTTTAGATAGACTGATGAAGAAAAAAAGAGAGATGACACAAATAGCAAAAATCAGAAATGAAAAGGGAGACATTGCTACTGATTATACTGATATAAAAAGGACTGTGAGATGATACTGTGCATGTCAACAATCTAGATAACCTACATCAAGTGGACAAATTCCTAGAAACACAAAAACTAAGTACTCTGACACAAGAAGTATAAGATCTCAACAGACAAATAATTAGTAAAGAGATTGAATCAGTAATCAACCTCCCAACAAATAAAAATCCAGGCTTCACAGAGAATTTTGCCAAACATTCCAAGAAGAAGTACCACTGCTTCTGCTCAAACTCTTCCAAAAATTTGAAGAGGAGGGAACACACTCTAACTCATTCTATAAGGTCAACATCACTGTCATGCCAAAACCAGTTAAAGATACCAAAGAAAGAAAAGAAAATTGCAAGCCAATATCTCTTATGAATATAAATGCAAAAATTCTCAACAAAATACTAGCAAATAAAATCTAAAAGCACATTAAAGAATGATAAACCATGATCAAGTGGATTTATTGCAGGCATGCAAGGGTGGTTCAAAATAAGAAAAGCAATTAATGTAATACACCACATTAACAGAATGAAGAAAAAACACAATATTATCTCAATTGATACAGAAAAAGCATTTGACAAAATTTTTTTATTAAAAAAAAAGAAAACTTAGGAAACTAGGAATAGAAGAAACTTCCTCAATATGAGAAAGATCAAATATGAAAAAACCACCGCTAACGTCATACTCAATGGTGAAAAACTGAAAGTTTTCCCTCTAAGATCAGGAACAGACTAGGATGCCCACTGTCACCACTTATTCAACATTGTACTAGAAGTTCTAGCCAGAGAAATTAGGCAAGAGAAAGAAATGAAAGGCTGTTAAATTGAAAAGGAAGAAGTAAAACTTCCCCTATTTGCAGAGGAAATGGTCCTATAAACAGAAAATACTGAAAAATCCATAACAAAGTTCCAAAAGCTAATAAACAGATTTAACAAAGTGGTAGGTTTCAATAGCAACACCCCAAAATCAGTAGTGTGTCTATACACTAGTAATGAGCAATCTGAGGAGGAAATCAAGAAAAAAAAGTCTATTTACAATAGCAACTAAAAGAATTAAAATATCTAAGAATAAAGGATTTGTACCAAGAAAACTGCAAAACATTGCCAAAAGAAATCAAGGATCTAAATAAATGGAAGGGCATTCTGTGTTCACAGAGTGGAAAGGCTAATATTGTTAAGATATCAATTCTACCCAAAACAATTTACAGATTCATTGCAATTCCCAATCAAAATTCCAACAGCCTTCTTTGCAGAAATGGAAAAGCCAATCATCAAATTTGTATGAACGGACAAAGGACTCTGAATAGCCAAAGAAGAATGAAGTTGGAGGACTCACACTTTCCATTCTTAAAACTTACTACAAGGGAAATGGATGTGGCTCAAGCAATTGCGCTCCCGTCTACCATATAGGAGGTCCAGAACGCAGGAGGAGTGCTGGCCCATGCAGAGAGCTGGTGCAGCAAGATGGTGCAACAGAAAGGGACACAGGAGAGACAATAAGAGACACAGCAGAACAGGGAACTTAGGTGGCAAGAGATTGAGCGCCTCTCTCCCACTCCAGAAGGTCCCAGGATCAGTTCCCAGTGCCATCTAAAGAGAAGACAAGCAGACACAGAAGAACACACAGAGAGCAGACAGCTAATGCAAAAACAAAGAAGCAGGGCGGGTGCGGGGGGAGGATAAATAAATTAAAATCTTTAAAAGAAACTTGTTACAATAAAAACAAAAACAACAAAAAGAACAGAATTGATTACAAGGTCACGGTAATCAAAACAGTACAGCTGCAAATATTTTCGCTGCCCTGATTTTGTGATAATCGGGGTAGACTAAACATTTGCTATATTAGAAACTATGCATGTGTCCCCAGACCTAGTTTTTTTTCCCTAGGTCTGATTTTTAGAATACTGGTGATAAACTAAGCCTGATTTATTATATGACCATCTTGTATGAGAAATGACTGTAATTCTAGGTATCTTTGGTCAACCTTATGAGATATAGCAGGGAGGCGGATGTGGCTCAAATGGTTGGGTGTCCATCTCCCATATGGAGGGGCCTGGGCTCGATCTCTGGGACCTCCCAGTAAAAATTAAAAAAAAAGAAAGGTATGGAGGGCACACGGGCCACCAGGCCCTGTGCGCTGGTACACCGCCAGGCCCCATGAGCGAGTGCGCCGCCAGGCCCCACTGAGCCATGCAGCAAGATGATGACATAACAGGAGAGTGGCACAGGGGAGAGCCAGGACAAGACGTGCCAAAAAAACAGGAACTAAGGTGGCGCAGGTGGTAGGATGCCTCTCTCCCACATCGAAGTTCCTGAGGATCAAATCCTGGTGAAGACAGGAGGAGAAGGATGAGAAGAAAGGGCAGGAAACAGACGTGGAGAGTTGCCCAGCGAATGGACACAAAAACAGCAAAAACAGGGACGGGGGCGGTTAAAATGGATAAAAGTAAATAAATAAATAAATAAATCTTTTAAAAAAACAGTACAGTGTTGAGGACACCACGGGAGAGAGGAGAGAGAGCCTGGGACTGACCCTGCTTTGGACTCCCAGGTTTGGTCTGCCCTGCCCGGAGAGCCCTTCCAGGCTGGGTGGGGCTGCGCCATTATTTCCCTTGGAGCCTGCAAGGGGCTAAAGATATACAAACCTCCCAATCTCCTCCTCTACTAACAGGGACTGATGGTTGAGGATTCAGAAGGGCGTGAAAATATTTCCTAGCTGGGAAAAGGGGGGCGTTACGAGAGAAGTCTGGAGAACTGTCTCAGAAAGTTTGACTCACAGGGCTCCTAGCCCACAGACAGGAAGCTCTATCACATTGATCTGGTCTGTGTCACAACAAATATGCTCTGACCAGGCATTGAATTGAGAGCTGCCAACAAGCGCCATCTCCTGGCAGACCAAGGAAGTGCACATAAGAAAATTAATAAGTAAGAGAGGCTTTTCCTGGCCTCTATAGCCTCCCTGCCCAAGGCCCTAGGAAACGACTCTACAACCAATTACTGGGTCCAGTGCCCAGTTCTGAGCAACCAGCAGAACAATCCTATCAAGTTTGAGCCAAAAATCAAAGAACGGTGGTAACTCACAGCCTCCTGCCACTAAAACCCCATAAAAGAGAAAGAGATAGAGCATCTAAGTAAAATACAAACTAACCAGATGCCTAAGCACCAGCAAAAAATTACAGGCCATACTAAGAAAACAGAAGACATGGCCCAAGAAAAGGAATACAGCAAAGTCCCAGAAGAGATGCAGAATTTGAGAGAACTAATCAGTGAGATGAGCACACATTTACAAAATCAAATTAATGAGATGAAAGAGAATATAGTTAAAGAGATCAATGACATCAAGAAGTCATTGCGCGGACGTAAAGAAGAATTTGAAATCCTGAACAGAAAAGTAACGGAGTGCATGGGAATGAAAGACACAATAGATGAAGTCAAAAATACATTTGAAGCATACAACAGCAGACTCGAAATGATAGAAGAAAGAATAAATGATACTGAAGACAGAGCAGCTAAAATTGAAGAGAGAAAAGAACAGAGAGAGAAAAGAATGGAAAAAATTGAGCAGAGGCTCAGAGAGTTGAATGACAACACTAAACGCAAGAACATACGTGTCATGGGAGTTCCAGAAGGAGAAGAGAGAGGAAAAGGGGCAGAAAGAGTATTTGAGGAAATAATAGCTGAAAATTTCCCAACTCTCACAAAAGAAATGAACTTACATGTCCAAGAAGCACACCGCACCCCAATGAGAATAAATCCAAATAGACCTACGCCAAGACACATATTATTCAGAATGTCAAATGTAAAAGATAAAGAGAAAATTCTCAGAGCAGCAAGAGAGAAGCAAATGATCATGTACAAAGGACGTCCAGTAAGACTTAGTGCAGATTTCTCTTCAGAAACCATGGAGGCAAGAAGACAGTGGTATGATACAATTAGGAAACTGAAGAAAAAAACTGCCAGCCGAGAATTCTTTATCCAGCAAAACTGTCCTTCAAATGTGAAGGTGAATATAAAGTATTCACAAACAAACAGAAACTAAGAGAGTTTGCAAAAAAGGATCCACCTTTGCAGGAAATATTAAAGGAAGCCTTAGAACCTGAAAGAAAAAGACAGGAGAGAGAGGCTTGGAGGAGAGTATAGAAGAAAGAAAAGCAGAAAGGATAACCAAAAGAGTAAAAAGAAAGACAAAAATAAGATGACATATGAAAACCAAAGAATAAAAATGGAGGAAATAAATAGTGCATTTTCAGTAATATCATTGAATGTGAATGGATTAAATTCCCCAAAAAAAGATACAGGCTGACAGAATGGATAAAAAAACATGTGCCATCCATATGCTACTTACAAGAAACTCACCTCAGACACAAGGATACAAGCCGGCTGAAAGTAAAAGGTTGGAAAAAGATACTCCACGTGAATAGTAAACAGAAAAGAGCAGGGGTAGCTATAATAATATCAGACAAAACAGACTTCAAATGCAAAAAAGTGATAAGAGATGTGGAAGCCCATTATATATTAATAAAAGGGACGATCCTCCAGGAAGATATAACAGTCATAAATATCTACGCACCTAACCAGGGTGCCCCAAAATATATGAGACAAACTCTGGCAAAACTGAAGGGAGAAATAGACATTTCTACAATAATCGTCTGAGACTTCAACACCCCTATCACATCATTGGATAAAGATCAACAAGGAAACAGAGAACTTGAACAATATGATAAACAAGTTAGACCTAACAGACATATACAAAACACTGCATCCAAACTCAGTGGATTATACATTCTTCTCAAGTGCCCATGGATCATTCTCCAGGATAGACCACATGTTAGGTCACAATACAGCTCTCAATAAATATAAAAAGATTGAAATTATACAAAGCACCTTCTCAAATCATAATGGAATGAAACTAGAAATCAATAACAGACAGGAAAAAAGGAAATTTGCAAACGTGTGGAGACTGAACAACACACTCCTAAATATTCAGTGGGTCAAAGAAGAAATTGCAAGTGAAATGAGTAAATATATTGAGACAAATGAAAATGAGAACACAACGTATCAAAACTTATGGGATACAGCAAAGGCAGCCTTGAGAGGGAAATTTATAGCCCTAAATGCCTATATTAAGAAACAAGAGGGAGGCGGCTGTGGCTCAATCAGTAGGGCTCCCGTTTACCATGTGGGAGGCCCCGGGTTCGGTTCCCAGGGCCTCCTGGTGGGGGCGGGCCCGCCCGCACGGTGTGGTTGGCTGACCCGGCGAGCGCAGGCAGCAAGGGGGGG